>JABXJD010000248.1:367500-552500 GCA_013375575.1 Percina caprodes
TAAGACACACCAAATTTCACATATCACTTTTGTTTTTCACACAGTTTATGTTGTGTTTTGCAAAAATACACGGACAATTACCTAATAGAGGACAGAAAATGGAGGGAGGAAGTTAGGGAACTAATAGGGCTATAACAATACACCAAACCCAGGGTTTCGTTTTGTATCACGATTTTTAACCCACGATTTAATACAAACCTCGTTTTTTTTCCATGGCATTGTTTTGTCATTGATTACATCCCACTTTGCAACACAATTATACAACAATTTCCAAAATTGTTTCAATGGTTCATTAACTCTTTGGAATGAGACATAAGAACAATGGTAATGGTAATAGTAATGGACAATTCTGCTCCCAACCTGTAGGGGGAACGAAGAGGAAAAGTGCTTTGATGCCTACTGTAAAGGTGCTGGTTGACAAGCAAGTAGCTAATGCTAGGTCTATACCATAGACTATTAACGGTGTATGGTCTATACAGGGTCCGTACACCTTTTCCAAGGTCAAATTCAAGCACTTTCGAGGTCCATTTTAAAGCTTTTTCCCCACACCTTACACCACCGTAAATTGCATACCAAATTTATTATTTAGTGTTTTTGTCACATTAAAACACATAATGCTATAAACAGCCAAAATTGTGTTTCGTAATAGCAGAAGGATCAGATATTAACCTGCCTGAGTCAATGTACGTGGGAGGATTTGAGCCAAATGACATGCAGCTGGGTCATTCTGTGTCAAATCAGACTAAATCCAGCAAAACAACTGCACCCTCTTAGGAACAACAATCTGTAATTCCATTTTAACCCAGAAGACTCGCACAGCGCACAGACACCTGCCCGAGAAATAATAATAATAATTACATTCCGTACAGACGATATTGGTATCTGAAAACCCTTTGCTATCTTCTTATAGCTTGTTCCTGCTTCTTGAGCATCAACTATTTTCAGTTTCAGTTTTCTAGACAACTGCTTGGAAGAACCGATGGTGCTGATAGTTGGGGCAAGATCAGATGAGTCGGGGCATTTAAAACCTTGAGATTGACATCACCTGGTCTTTCCAGACGATGATTGAGAACAATCCATGACACTGTTAGGTCTCAGCTTTCCAAAGGGGCGGTGCATGCTATAAACTCTGCAGGGTGCCCAAACTTTTGCAGATGCCATTTTTTTGTTTACTGTTATTTTGAAAGTGTAAAAGATGGACATAAAATCTAACTTTTGTGACATATTATACGAATGTCTAATCTGTCATTTGATGCCTTTTGGAATTTGTTACCATCTTTTCTTGGCTTCTTTATGCACATTAATAAAAATTTTTACCTGGGGTGCCCAAACATTCGAGCCCCACTGTACATGTATCTAGTGGAATAGAGCAGTGTAAATATTATATAAGGCCATCCTCAACCTTACAGTGGCTCACTACCTAGATAGCTAGTAATGTTCACTCAATATTTTGTTGTTTCAGATTCAGATTGGTAAACTGTACACACAATAGAGTTTATTAATCTGTTGTTCCCCACGACGGGTTGAATCCATTCTTTTACTCCTTTCTCTTTCTCCCAGTCTTTGTTATATTTCTTCCCGTATTTCACCCACTTAATCCCGAGCATTTATTCCTCCAAAAACTCTACAACAGTCCAGTCACCATCAGTTGCTACTCGCGCATTTTCCTAACCAGAAAAAAAAGATTGCCCTGCTCTGCCTCTGATTGGCTAGTACTCGTTGCCATCTGGGTCAGAGCCAATTAGATGTAGGAGGTGAGCGGAAAATAACTCTGCTGTCTGCAGTGTGTATGGGGAAAGGGGCGGGACCGAGGGAACAGGCAAGACAAACTCCTACGTTTACGTTTAGTCTGTTGTTAATTAAAATCAGCAACAGATCGCATGAAGAACATTCTGAGAGCTACTCTGTCATGATTAAAACAACTAGAGAGTGTGTACCAGCTGATATGTGGGTCCGACTTTACCGCAGATTTTTGTCCCCGCCCCCTGCTGCTGCCGCCTCACTTTACAGGCGAGGCGCAGTTCATCTCGAACGAGCCTATTATCTGCTTGACAACTTATTATGGAGCTGGGAACAAGCCCAAATAAGCAACTACACTTTAGTAACAAGCCCAAGAAAACCGCGACCACCAATATTTGTAAACGACTTTACAAAAAACAAGCCCAAAGTCGCTTCGAATAAGCGGACTTGGCAACACTGAGGCCTAATAAAAGATTATGACACCGTTCAAAACACTCAGTTATTTTTTGTAGCCTATGATTGTTTTGACCACGGTTAACAACACTGGGCTAACCCACAAATTCATCCGTAGCCTAACGTTAACTCTATAGATAGCTAGACGACTAATCTACTGGTAGTTTAGCTAGCTATCACACCCCTGTCTTCTGCCTTAGTCTCTGCCTTCGCGATGCTAGGCTTGAGAGCTGACAGCAGCCCCGGGGACACATCCATTCCACAGTCAGCTAGCAACCATTCACTATAATAACAGCACCGGCCCGGGTCACAGCCACAGCCAGCTAGCAACCATCCCGGTCAGCACCAGGTGCCAAAGACGCTAACGGCAGTTTACTGAACCGTTGGAATGGGAAACAGTCCCAGACACCCGAGTCAGAACAGCGGCCATTCGTAACGTTACATCTCCGTTAGCGTTACCGGTGCAGCCTTCTCTCGCTTTTAGCCATCTTTATAGTTAGCTACATTTATACCAAACAAAACCGGGATAAGGCATCAAAGGACTAATACTAACAGTAATTTAATGACGGGAAGGATTCTTCTGGGAGTTGAAGGGGTGTGTCGCGATATTCCTTCTCACTCCGCGACACAGGTTCGTGGAGCTGAGTTTCGCGATTTCGATTTTATTTTGCATATCGTTAGAAACTAAATATAACAACATTTCTTGTCAGTTTTTCTTTTCGTGGTATGGTTTTACACCATGAGGTTAACTAGTGAAGAAGTCAATGGTTCAGTGCAAGAATTCAGTTTGACACATATCACCAACCATCATTTTTTTTTACACTTTGCAAACAGTGGTATCATTCTTCTCATAGTGAATAAGCATATTTCTCAAAATGTCAAACAATTGTTTTTAACTTTTTGACACCACTTCCATTTTAGTTTTTATAATAACTTGTGTTGACATCAACATGTATTTTCTTACGTTCACTTAATGCACATATGCCTAATTCAAATGCTGTTCTTACCTGTAGATAGAGTCATGAACAGGATCAGAGCTCCATAAAGCTGCATTGTGAACTGAGAGAAAAACAGATTTTTAATCAGCCAAGTGAGAGGAGAATTGGAGAGAAGCCTTCTTCTTTCATACCAACTTCTCCACAGTCTTCTTAGAACTTGAACATTTGCATTTCCTCACAAAGCCTACTCCCAAGTGACCTGAATACTGTCACTGCTAATGTTACCACAGAGGCGATACACTGCTGTCTTGAGAAATACAGAAGAAGGCACTTTTACTTCCTTCTTGTGGTTCTCAAAATACATTATTAAATCAGCAAGAAATACAGTCAGGTGCTGCTTCATCAGAACAAATAAAGCTCTGAATAAAAATAATGAAATCAGAAATAGAGTGGACATTAGGTACTGAAATAGAGAAGTTTAAGCCATATGGAAAACTTTGACACAAAGTGACTTACTGGCTGACCCTTAAGTCAACCTCTGGCAAGTCTACCAGATGGTGTCATGAGTTTGGCATGGTGCAAAAAAACTATTATCTGGGCGGGATGGTAGTCCATTTATTCACAATTTATTGTCATCTGAAATCTTAATGCTGCTAATTCATTAATTGTTAATACAACGGCTATCACAAAGGAAATATATTTGTTTCAAAACAATCAGGCATGTTAGCCAACTTCTTTTGAAATCATCTAATTTCATCATAATTACAGTAAATAAAAATAATCTCTTGATAATTTGTCATGATAATATAAGAAATTTAACAAGGAATAGGCTACTTATATTATTATTATTATTATTATTATTATTATTATTATTATTATTATTATTATTATTATTATTATTATTATTATTATATTTAGCTTAACATAACAGTGTGTCTAGAAATGCAGATGTGATGAGACCGGAAGTAATTTAGTATGTTTCAAGATAAAAGCGGAACAAGATAACCATTATTATTCTACTACATGTAATATCCATGAAATCCATGCGGTAGACGTTACCATGATGGCATGCAAAGAGTTAGAAGAAAAGTGTTAAAATCCTGCCCTCGACTTCGTCTAGTCCAGATCGAGTTTACATGAGTGCATCCATTTCATGAGCTCACGTAATGTTTTCATCTGCAGTAGATCAGCTAGACAAATGCAGTCTAAAAAAGAACAACAATTTTTCGTATCTTTCTAACCACATAAACCAAATGATTTAATTTTGAAAAACCTGTATCCTCTTCACGTTAGCTGCGTCATTTGCGCGCCGGTGTGATCTCAGCACATGCGCCGCTATGTTTTGAAAAGCCGTGCCTGGGCAGTCTAAGCCCAAAGTCTTTGCTATGGTTAGCTTCCAATTTGCACAGATTTCTATACATGTGTTCATGATTCCTCCAATATAACAGCAAATTAAATCATGCCAAAGTCTCTAAAGAAGTCCTGCAGCACTCAGACCTCCATTAGCAAGTACTTCGGAGGTCTGAGCAGCAGCAGCAGTCCCTCAAACACGCAGCCTGGGATTAACCGAAGTCCTGCTTGTCTTTCGAGAGGCAAGGTGAGGTGTGACACACACACACACACACACACACACACACACACACACACACACACACACACACACACACACACACACACACACACACACACACACACACACACACACACACACACACACACACACACACACACACACACACGAGCGACAATGCTTAAATCAAGTGTACTTAACTTAATGCCAGTCACTGAACTTTAACTGATGTTGTACTGCAGAAGAAACTTTCCTCTGATATTGCTTTTGGATTGCCAACAAAACGAGCCAAGCTTTCTGTACAAGACCAGCAGGTTGAGGGTTTAAACTGTGAGCCTGCACCCTGTCAGAGCACTAAAGGTGAGTGTGTGTGCACCTCAAAAACAGAAACCCCATATGTCTTCTCAACCCTCCCTCGCCCAGCTCACTCACAGCCTCACACATTCTTCCTGAAAAATCACATTTTTGTGCAGTAATGTTAAACCCTGTGAGTTGTTAAGGAGAGATATGAGACTGAGCTGCTCATGATGTATTTTGGTTGTTTAAAACGTAAATAAATTTGAATTTTGGCATAGACTGTATAAATGTGACACAATGTTAGTCTGTCAAACGGTTGATTATGGCACCAAATCTTCTGTAGTTTATTCAGATAATTGTTTATGAAAAAGAGTAAAATTATTTATATACCTTATAATCATACTTGATGCAAACTTGTATTTATTCTCACTCCAGAGACAACGCTAAGATCGGGCCGAGGAGCAGCCGGACTCTGCTCCTCCACTTTGGAGAAGCTGAAAGGCTTCACCTGCTTGGCTGAACCCAGTGATACGGCTAGCAGTACAATCTGTGATAAAGGAAGCATCAAAGCAAGCCATAAAAACAGTCTTCAGCAGACAGTGGAGGAGCATGAGGATGAAGAGGAGGTCAAAGAAAAGGAGAGTTCAAGGCTGGCCGCTACAAAACAGGTACCCAATTTAAATGTTGACTCCATCAAATCACTGTCATCAGTTTTCTGGCAGCAGGTTTGGCCAAGAACGAAGGTTTAAGCTCTCATGACAATGGCAAGTGTCTGTTGTGCTGAGGTGTCCATGAGTAAAGCAATGCCATAGAAGCTGACTCTAACCTCTGACCTTTTGAGAGAAGCACAAGCAAAAAGTGAATTTCCCCATCTAGGTTCAATATAAGATCTTGTAACAATCATTAATCATGGCAAAAACATATGGACTTGTATTTCAAGTAGAATTCACTGCATTTTTAAGAACCAAATATATTAGAGACAACAATAGAGCAAGGCAGATACATCAGCCAAATATGGGCTGATATTATCTAATTGCATATATAAAAAACTGTATTTAAATGCCAATGATGTGTTTGAGGTAATTTAAGGAACAGTATATGTACATACTGTGAATCTCTGTTAAAAGTGTTTCCAGTATTTGTTGGGATATAAAGAACAACAAATAAAAGCTAAAGTGGTGCTCTCATACAGGGTAAAGTGTTTTTCTCACGGATAAGTGGGGAATAGATAACTTCATGCTTTTAGTAGAGAACTCTTGCTACTGAAAAGACAAAGGGATTTAATATGTTTTCTGTTGCAGGCCGTCCGCTTGTCTCAATTTGCCAAGTCAGGCGGAGCAGCAGGAAGAGGAAGGAGTGCAGAACGAAGTCCCCCGTTAGACTCAAGCGCACCGTCTGGGCACTCAAAGAGCAAATACACTCCCCTGGAACAGCAGGTCATCCAGCTAAAACAGCAGCATAAGGATGCGTTGTTGGCTGTGGAGTGTGGTTACAAGTACAGGTTCTTTGCTGAGGATGCAGAGGTGAGATCTGAAAAAGCATCTGTGTTAATGATGCAGGATAATGAATAGCATCAATCTAAAAATATATCAAATATGTCACTATATCGGTGTCATAGCAGATAGGAAACAACAATATTTTATATATACACTTTATTCTTAATTTAAGTTTTGTATGCACTACTTTCAGACCAAAATCTAATTTGCCTGAACACTCAATGTGGCCTCAGTTTGACTTAAAGCAACACAGATGTCATCTCTTTGTGTGTGAACAGGTTGCTGCGAAGGAGCTGAATATCGTCTGTCACCTGGATCATAACTTCATGACGTGCAGCATCCCCACACACCGCCTGTTTGTTCATGTCAGGCGTTTGGTGTCCCACGGACACAAGGTATAATATAAATCTTGCATATTTTTCGTATTTAAAAGCTGTCGAGTTATGTTTCTTATCTTGTCATTATTGTCTTTAATTTTCAGGTTGGCGTGGTTAAACAGACAGAGACGTCTGCGATCAAGGCCTCAGGGGCCAATAGGAACGCTCTGTTCACTCGTCAGCTGTGTGCTCTGTACACCAAGTCCACTCTGGTGGGAGAGGGTATCCTTATATGCATATGAATATCTGTGTCTGTCTGTCTGTCTGTCTGTCTGTCTGTCTGTCTGTGTCTGTCTGTGTGTGTCTGTCCTTAAAACAGCTCTGTAAAGCATTGTCCTTGACAGATTTTCTGAGATGTGAACCCGGTCTGCAGACTTGGGGATGTGGAGGAGGGGGGCTGTGGTGACGTGGTGTTGGACCCTCCTGACAACTTCTTGCTGTGTATCAGTGAGAGTTGGAATAAACTGAAGAAGCAGCTCACTGTGGGGCTGGTGGTGAGTCTTGATATTATGAACTGGTTGTTAACTAACAGTTATTTTGAATGCCATCTCAGTTCTCTCAGTTGATTCTTGATTTGTCAGGTATTTCGTTCCCTGGATAAGCGGATGGCGATGGATGGATGGATGGATGGATGGATGGATGGATGGATGGATGGATGGATGGATGGATTGATTGATTGATTGATTGATTGATTGATGGATTCCCACCTGGTCTTTTTGTTTTGTGCTCGTTTTTTTTTTGTTTTTTTTTAATGACGTGTAACAGTATCACAATATTACATATGCCAAATTAGAAGATCAGCCAGTCCTGATAAGGAGAATAAAGTGATTCTGGAGTAATTAAATACAAGTTAATGTTGCTGGTTGTTAGGAAGTAAGAAGAGCATCTCAACATGAAGTAAAACTTTAATTAAAAAACGCTTTTAGTCATTATTAAATGAGTAATATGAAGGTATTATTTCATAGAAACAAAATATTGCCCGTGTGTGCATTTATTTTCATGTATGTGGTTGTGTATGCAGGCGGTTCAGCCCAGCACAGGAGACGTATTACTGGACTGTTTCACTGATGGTCAGTCTCGCTCTGAGCTGGAGGGTCGTGTCCTACAGATTAACCCTGTGGAGATCCTTGTGCCCTCTGACCTCTCTGAAGAAACCCACAGACTCCTGCAGAGCATCGCCAATGCCAGGTAATCTTCTGTCAGGACACTAGGGGGCATCCTGTACCCATTTACTACATGACCGGATGTTACTGAAGGGTTGAAGTGTGTTGCTTAGCTGTGTAATTACAAAATAGGGTTTTTGGAAATAGAGATTTTCCGATAAAATTTTTTGCTTCCCGATATCGATTCTGATACCTGAACTTGTGTATCGGCTGATACTGAGTACTGATCCGATACCAGTGTGTCATATATTTTATTTTGTTTTAACAACTGTATACTACTATCCCTGTATGGATGGGATATGATTTCTGTCTTTGTTGTCGGTCTGGCTCAGGTTAAACTCTTTTGTGAAACGTAAACAAACACAAACAATGAATGCCACAGAACTTTCTTTTTTCATTCAGTTTGACAGTTGGTTATAACAGAAAAAGAACATAAATAAACTACTTTAACATAGATAATTTTAACACGTTATAATGCTCGCCTAGCTGCTAGCGTGACACGCACTCATACTCTGCAACTGACTAGCTAGTAGTTCTTGCCTTAATACTGCGCATGTGCGACTCCCAACAAAGATAGAACAGAAGTGTGATGCCTCACTCTGTAGCTAAAACAGAGAACACACAGGGTGAAAAGAAGAGCTGCAACAATGTGTAAAATATAGGGTTTTTTGTATTTTTATAAATGAAACCACATAAACCTGTTCTGGTACAACCATCTAATACAATTATGAACCTGAAAATGAGCACAATATGAGCACTTTTAAAACATTTTACTCGGGGCCAAAGAAATGAAGTCCATCTCTATTTTCCCCAACTACAGCTGCTGGGAAGTCCGAATGCATCCTAGTTTCACAATGCACATACAATTTACAATTCAGTTAGTGGATGCTCTTACAGGAAGAAGCGGTTGTAATTACTCAAATCAAGTTGATGTCTCACCAAATTGTTGCAGCCTTTTTAATCCACAATTTCCTCATTTTTCTATTTGTCCACGGCAACTCAATAGGGAAATGGTATCCAGGTGGTAACAAGGAGGTAATTTTATGCTAAAAACACTGCAACTTAGAAAATATCCACTTGGCAGCTGAAGCCTCATATTAGCACATTAGGACTTTGGATTTTGCCCCCCCGATCACTTATGTTGAAAGTGAATGAAGAAAGAATCTTTTAATGGCCAATATGAACAGGAAGAATAACTTAGCCAGCAAAACGTCTTCCTAATGTTCATACGGGAGTGTTTTTAATGAAAAAATGTGAACCTATCCTCTATGCACATAGCGGAGTATTTACAGTCAACGTAATGTCGGCTCAAATGATTATAGACATTTGGCAGGAGTCAAATCTTTCCAACGATTAGCTCAGAATACACACACAAGGTACGGCAGCTTGTTTGTTGGACTAACAAATCTCTGATGCAAAGGCAGACTTTCATTCAATACACGCAGCTTGCTGTGTGAACCACAATATCAAAACAGTTTGTCGTTCATTGCCTGACTAACATGGTTAGCCACAGTGATTGTTGAACTGATATATTCCAGAGACCTGTTGCCTCCTATTGTGCCACCATTCATCTCATCTTTCTAGACAGTCTGCACCCAGCATGTTCACACCAGTGGGGACTGGTTCCTCTGGAGGCTGCCTGTGATTGCATTATGCCATGAAAATGAAACGAGGGAGTGGGAGGAAGCGGAGTGGATTAGATTAGAAGGGGATGGTTGGATAAATGGGAGGGATATCTGCTACTTTCTGCCTCTTTTTGTGTTTAACTCCTTGATGGTGCACATTTCTCATTATTCACCTTTCTTTTTATTTGAGTGGATACTTTCTTTACTTATCCCCCCACTGTTTGAATGTAATTCTGGAAAATTGGGACCATTTGTATTCATTTCTCTTCCCCCCCCCACCTCCTTTTTCAGCAGTCCATGTTGAGTGATTATAGTGGAGCTGGGCCTGTAAAGGCCAGTCCAATTATTGTGTTAAACAGCACTGCTCTCTAGCATTGTGCTCTTCAGAGACAAGGCTCTTTTAAATTTTCAGCCTGTATTATACAAATACATGGCAGCTTTGTCTGTTCAGTTCAGACAGAAAATTCCAAATTAATATTCACACAGGCCCGTTACAGATCACTTCTTCTGGCCACCACCCAAGATATTTTTCTAGGTGATTAGTTTTTTTTTTTCCTTCTCAATCACGATTCATCAGAGTGAAAAGAATAACACTTCTACACTTCTTTTACATCAGCATCTGTTCACATTACAGTGATGTGACCCCAACACATAAAAATAGTAAAGCAAGACCCACCCAGGTGAGCATTTAAAACGTAGGATTTTTGTGGCTACTGACGGCAACTTGTCAGCCTCTGTGTCTCTGGGGTGGGCTGACAAGATGGGCCCCCTGGCAACGGGATGTACCATTGAGCCCCAGGTAATGAGTCCCTGGGAAGTTGGTAGTAGCTAGGTGCAGTATTAGTTGCTTTACCTATCCACAGCCTGGAGCAGTGACAGGGACTAGTGCAACTGAAAAGCTCACTGGCTGATGCTTTTCTCACTTATTGAAAGATTTTAAGTCAATAACTGACGTGTATACACACACACACACACACACACACACACACACACACACACACACACACACACACACTTTGGTACTAAGTGCTTTAAATCACCCTACAGCAATAGATAGTAATCGAATGCCTTAATCTGTTGTGCACATTAACCTCTGCTCTCTCACTCTGGCTTAACCTTTAACAATCCCTCCTTTTGATTCATTTTCACCATCACATCATTTGAAAAAACAAGTACCCACCCCTTCACATCTCCAGTCACTAACTAAACCGAAATAACTATAAAGGAAACTCACTTGCCTATATGTTGTGGTGTCTATCTGTGGATATATATATATATATATATATATATATATATATATATATATATATATATATATATATATATATATATATATATATATATATATATATATATATAGTGTGAAATAACTAGGGCTGTAATCAACCAAAGAAAATCTTGGTCGACTGAAGTCGTGAATATTTTGACTAAAAATCGACTGGGGAATGGGGGGGGCAGAAAAAAATGCAAGATTAATTAACTGTACTGTCCTGCAGTACTTGTCCTTGTAGTTTATTTGCAGTATATTAAATTGTTTTGGACCTAATTATTTTCGGCGCTCGGCTTTGCAGCTCAGACACGAATAGACTATTAATTTAAAGCTTTTACTCTTAAACACAAAAGGCATGTCCACTTTAATGTATATTTAAACATAGCTGTGGTCAAGCTCAGTGTCTCGCTGTGTTGTATTAACTCTGAAACTTTCTCTTTGAGTCCCTCACATTGTGCGTGATGGTGTGGCATGCTGGCGCTGTATATTAACAAGTTCTTAAACCTCAACCCTCCACAACACCAATGGGCCTCAATGAGCAATAAAGTCGACAATTCCTTCCGTGATATTATTTTTGCGTTTGGATGATAGAGGCTTAACATCCAGCGTGGTGTGGGTGTGTCTGGGGAACGCTACCGTTGTTGCGCGGTGGGTGCGCCTGTAGTTATAAAACGATTACTAGACTATGATGCCAACTCTGATATGTTCATATAGCCTACTCAAAACAAACAGGGCAACCTAACGCAGACAAGTTAGCTTACCATTTTTAGGTGATATGCCATGTTTGTAGTTGAGCTGCAATATGCAAACTGTTGCTTGCAAACTTTGCATTCAACTTTTTTCCGTTATCTATTTTTGTAAAATGCTGCCACACTGGCAATGTCTTTGACATGGTAGAGGACTGACTGTAAATGAAACACTTACAATTAAATAAATATTCAGCAAACCATCAGACGAAGGCTTTCTAGTACTTTCTTCTATCTGTCTCCGGTGGGTTGGGCTAATCCAAAAAAGGTGAAAACAAGGGTGGTGTTCTGAAGACAGACTGTTACCTGTGAAACAGGGATGCTCTGAATACACCCCCATTAGCAGTTAGTGCTTTCCACCCATAGACCGTTACGGTCTATGCTTCCACCTGATGAAATTAACACGGCAAAAAATCGACCAATCAAAGTTTTGGTCGAGCCAGAACGTATCGACCAATAAATCGACTAGTCGACTGGGAGGTTACAGCCCTAGAAATAACTGAAAACATGTCTTTGCTCTGATTACTGCTTTGCACACTCTTGGAATTCTCTTGATGAGCTTCAAGAGGTAGTCTTCAACAGTCTTGAAGGAGTTCCCAGAGATGCTCAGTACTTGTTGGCCCTTTTGTCTTCACTCTGCGGTCCAGCTCTCCCCAAACCATCTCGATTGGGTTCAGGTCCGGTGACTGTGGAGGCGCAGCACTCCATAACTCTCCTTCTTGGTCAAATAGCCCTTATACAGGCTGGAGGTGTGTGTGGGGTCATTGTCCTGTTGGAAAATAAATGATGGTCCAACTAAACGCAAACTGGATGGGATGGCATGTCGCTGCAGGATACTGTGGTAGCCATATTGGTTCAGTATGCCAGTGTCACCAGCAAAGCACCCCCACACCATCACACCTCCTCCTCCATGCTTCACGATGGGAACCAGGCATTTAGAATCCATCCGGTCACCTTTTCTCCGTCGCACAAAGACACAGCGGTTGGAACCAAAGATCTCAAACTTGGACTCATCAGACCAAAGCACAGATTTCCACTGGTCTGATGTCCATTCCTTGTGTTTCTTGGCCCAAACAAATCTCTTCTGCTTGTTGCCTCTCCTTAGCAGTGGTTTCCTAGCTGCTATTTGACCATGAAGGCCTGATTCGTGCAGTCTCCTCTTAACAATTAGAACAACTGTTAAGAGGAGACTGCACAAATCAGGCTCAGCAGACACATCTCTAGAACAGAGATGTGTCTGCTGCTACAACTCTGTGTGGTATTCATCTGGTCTCTAATCTGAGCTGCTGTTAACTTGCGATTTCTGAGGCTGGTGACTCAGATGAACTTATCCTCAGCAGCAGAGGTGACTCTTGTTCTTCCTTTCCTGGGGCGTTCCTCATGTGAGCCAGTTTTGTTGTAGCGCTTGATGGTTTTTGCGACTGCACTTGGGGACACTGTCAAAGTTTTCACAATTTTCTGGACTGACTGACCGTCATTTCTTAAAGTAATGATGGCCACTCGTTTCTCTTTACTTAGCTGATGGGTTCTTATCATAATATATAATTTTTTAGCTTAGAATTGATAACATGATTCTCTGCCATTTTCTCACAAAGTGTAATGTTTATTTTACACACGAACCATGACAAAACATGAAGTTATTTAAAGATTAAAAAAATAAATAAAGAATAAAATTAAATCAGGGTGAATCGAGATCATGATTTTATAATGAATAAACGTGCAGGCCTCACTGTGCCCCTCTGTTCCTGGATCAATACCAGCAATTGTTGCTGTTCTTGTAAACCTCATAATATGGTTGAATTGACTGGTAAAATGAATAATGGTCGTAGTTGCACCGCTGGCACAGTATGCGGTATATTGATCACATTTATAAAATGTTTTGTTCCCAGTCTGACCACTGACTGAAGTGTGAGAGATGATAGTTCTTCCATATGTGGGGTGTGTGTGTGTGTGTGTGTGGGTATAAGCGTTGGGAAACGGAAGAAAAAAAAATGTTCCAGCACTGCGTCCAGAGCCACGTGTTTGCCTTGGTTGCTCTGGCAACAACAGTGCGGACAAAGCAACTGAGTCCTTGAAAGCAGCAACGCCGAGCGAGTGAATGGAGCAACAGGGAGATGCAGGGAAAGTGTTTGTCTGCATTCATTGATTCTAGTTGAACAAAAGGATTGCTTGAACATGCAGTGCTGCTGTGTCTAATTTTTTTCACAGGCAGGGAAATGATCCAATATCGGATGTTGTGTCCTCTTCATTTGTCTGTCCGTACAAGCACCACAGACCTCTTGAACCTGTCATGTTGTTCCTCCCCAGCGCTCAGGCTGATGACCGAGTGAGAATTGAGAAGAGGGATAGCGCTCAGTTTGAGTTTGCCTCTGCGATGAACACAGCCACTGAGTTCTACTGCCACACCCAGGAGAAAGGTGTGTTTGTTTGTGCTGCTGTGTGCCTCTTTTCTTTTTTATGTTTTACTCTTTATTGGCTTCAGTGGCTCACATACTCTTATTGAGACCAAGACAACTATTTAGCTGTAACATCAGTGGATGTTTCTGAGCAGTGGGCCTGTGACTCATGGCTGTGTTTTATCTGTGAATATGTGGCATGTTTGTGTGTCTCTTTCCTCCAGGCTCTCGCTCTCTGTCGAGTGTCGCTTCCCTGGAGAGCCAAGTGATCTGCTGTCTGGGGCCGCTCATCCAGTACCTCCAAGAATTCAACTTAGAAAGAGTTCTTAGGAGTGAAAGGTACACATACTGTATACTTAGCAACACAGAATGCAAGCGTAATTGTCCAGTGTTCCCATTGGAGGTGAAATAAGACAATCGATTTACAGAAAAGTAATCGTCTATTTTGATAATCGTCATTTTTCAAGCAAAGATAGGGTCCAATGGCAAATTGTTACAACTTCTCAAATGAGACTTTGCTGCTTTTCTTTGTTACATATTTTTGTAAACTAAGTCATTTTGAGTTTTAGTCTTTTGGTTGAACAAAACAAGACAGTTGAAGTTGTGATGAGTATTTTTTATGCAATTGTTTCATAGACTAAACAATAATTTGAAAACGGTTATTCGTCGGATTAGTAAATAGTGAAAATAATCATTGTGGCCCTTATCTTGGAATAACATGGGTTTTTACGCCTTATATGTACACAACATTGCAATTTACAACTTATTTCAGACTTTGCTTTCGAATGCAGCGTTTAGCTCCATCTCTTCCTAATCGATACATGGATAATTTGATCGTGTAACTGTATTTTAAAATAATATTTTGCTCCCTGCAGCTCATTCCGGCGTCTGTCCTGTGAGTCTAAGTTTATGATCCTCAGTGCTGCTACCCTCAGGAATTTGGACATCCTCAACAATCAGGTAAAAACACATCTCAGGGTTGGGGCCTGACAAAATGAGAAATGGTTTATACTGCACCATATTGTATAACCTTCTAGCGCATACTAATTGACAAAAAGAAACATCTGCACAATCAAGTTCCAGACAACTATTGGATGGATTTTCATGAATTATCACTATGTCCAATACTGAAGTTTATGACTAAATATCTAAAAAGCAAATGAAATTCCCATCCGCCTCATCATGTTTTGACATTGGCCTTTTGATGCATTGTTTATTTTTTTTTTTTTAAATATTGATACATCCACTTGAACATAACGTGAATGAACGTAATAATTTACTGTAAAGGTGTAGTAGATAGGAAGCTTTAATGTGACGTTTGTTACATTCACCTTAGTAAAAGAGTTAGGGCAGTTTTCTATTTCGGCAAGCTTTCAGCAGATAAATATAGACAGGCGGCCAGCTAGAAATGTCCCACTGCTTACCAGGTAGATGGAAACCTTCCAGTGCAAACACTTTTTATATACATGTCAAGACTGTCCAGATTATGTCTATACAACTTAGTAGAAATCAGTTTGCAGTAATGATTGCACAGTGGACTGTAAAAATTGAATGGGTGAGTTAAACGTCGATCCGATCACAGGAAAATGTTCAGTGACTAGTCACGCTTGCGTGGCCGACGGCTCAAAAGTTCAGCACGACTCTGCTGCCGTGACATGTGTGTCACACATGGAGTTCAACCTCAGTTGAAACCACCTCACCTGCTGCTTGAGGCTTCCATCTCCTATTCACCTCTTATAGATATTACATCATAATAGGTTTTTTTCAACATTCAAAAAATTTACTTGTAAGCTGTGTTTGTGTGTGTTCTTTCAATGACAGACAGATGGTGGTGTGAAGGGCAGTCTGTTGTGGGTGTTGGACCACACTCGCACTCCCTTTGGGAGGAGACTGCTGAGGAAGTGGGTGAGCCAGCCCCTCACTGACCCCCAGTAAGTGCAAGATGACCTCTGATTCAACTTCTTTCTCTAGTCTTGTCATTCCGTTTCACAATGCCACACAATAAATCTGAACACCAAAGGTTTGTCTACTCTGTGAGGATGTCTGGATCACGGAACCATGGTGAGGTCACTTTCTTGCCCGTCTCTAAGAGGGAGGAAACAGAGAGAAACTCAGTGTTTGTTGAAGAAAACCTGCCAGCGATACAGTTTAGGTTTTTAGAGTCAGTTACCACGGTTACTACAGTACCTTGCCCAGGGTTTAAGTTACCGTTCTTTCTAGAAGAGAAAATCCAGAGTTTCCCTCATCTCTGGGTTAACAAACTCAGGATTTTCACTAATCCTGCTTTCTGTTACAGGGCCCTGGTTTGTCAGTCCTAGCACAGATATGCAGGATTTACACAAAGCTAGAGATAAAGCACTACCTTTGAGGCCTAACTATAGGCAAAATAGGCCACACTTCCAGGAACATGCAGCTTTGTATTCTCTTTATTGTTTCAGTGGAACAGAAAGAAGGCTTGTACAATGACTGCTAAGTTATTATTTGATGTTAATTATCATGTCAGGACCAGAAATGACACAAGTAGCAGAAGGCACTATTATTTTTCACCCATTTCTTCCTCTTTTCAGAAACACTGCAGGGTGAAAACGCACATAAAACGTGGTCTGCAGGGGGGAACTCTTTTTTTTTTTTTCATTTTTAGGCCTTTATTAACAGGACAGCTGATGAATAAATGAAAGGGGAGAGAGAGGAGGGGAATGACATGCAGCAATGGGCCGCAGGTCGGAGTTGAAAACCGGACCCGCGTTACCAACTGAGCTATCTGGGCGCCCTGTAGGCGACCTCTTTTGCTACAAACCTCCTCTCAGTTATATTATTGTAGTACTGTTCCAATTCTCTTCTCTAATTATAATTTTCTTATCCATATATATGTGCGAGTCTGTGTGGCCCTCTCTCCCTCACTGTGAAGGGATTAAAGCTGTGGATTGAGCACCGCTCTCAGATTATACAGATAGCTCCTCTCAGAATTTCAACATGGATAAAACACAGATTACACACAGACACATTAATACACACAGACAAACCGAGCAACCGCACATGACACACACACACACACACACACACACACACACACAAACACACGGCAGTTTATGTTTACAGACTAAATTTGTTTTCTTTGTGCTTTAAATGGAATTTTTGGAAAATGGAATTTTGTATAATCTAAATCAGTAGATTACTGTTTTTTAACACTTACTACTACATACTCTAAATACTGCTTAGTTTTTTTGGCTCTTAACTAATACACACATCTTAATACTCCAGTAATACACATCTAATCCAACACCAGAAAGAACACCCTAACGATACTGTAAACTACTGGAAAAAATATCACAAACTAAAAAAATTCAACATATAGATAACACTGTTCTCACTTCGTTCATAGATGGTTGGCTTTAAGTTGTTCAGGCTACTTGCAAACTTCAACACATCACTGAATTTATCAAGATGCTAATTAGTGGCAATTAAGCAGTTATTTGATCTAAGCTCAAAATGTACAGTCCCATTCAGCTCTGCAAATAAGAAAATATTAGTATTTTGCTGGGGAATGGGATTGAACATTTTGATTTCTTTTTCTTCGTCATTTATATCTACTTTCCGAATGTCTTTCTTTCCCCTCTTAATTACTTCTTTCCTTTTTTCTCTCATCAACCCACAGGTCTATCTCAGAGAGGCAGGATGCTGTCCAGGAGATCCTAGAGTCGCACTCTCTCATATTAAATTCCATCAAATCCCTGCTGTCGCATTTGCCAGATCTGGAGAGAGGCATCTGTAGCATATACCACAAAAAGGTAAAAAAAAAAAAGCCCCATCAAAATCCAAATCTTTTTCCCCAAGGAGGATGATCTTTTTTCACAACATTGGCCTTATTTTTGTAGAATTTAACTGGTAATAATTTCTGTCAGTCATGATAACATTTTACTCACCATCTGAGATATGTGGAGGTAGTGACACAGTTTAAAAACTGCTAGAAAAAATTGTCAAAACTATAAAAATCTGACAAAGGCAGTAAAAAAAAACAGACCTCCTTTTGTTGCTGTTTTGCATAAAAATGAAAACCAAGACAATTTCCTCTCGCTGTTTCTCTCATCCACTTCCTCCCTCTTTTATGGCCTGCTTCTTGATTAACAACAGGGAGCAATCACCCCAGTGGCACTTACCTGATTGTCTGACACAATCTCATTTCCCATCGGTCCCATTTTTGAAATGTCAGAAGGCTTTATTCCACCTGTGTGTGTGTGTGTGTGTGTGTGTGTGTGTGTGTGTGTGTGTGTCACTCTGGTCTGAGCTCATGTTCGACTCTCTGACTCCTTTTTATATATTGTTAAAAGAAAACGATCACATTTCACTGAAGACACACACACACACACACACACACACACACACACACACACACACACACACACACACACACACACACACACACAGGGGCCTTAATTGTCATTTTGCCCATCAGTAGTTAAATGTGCCTGTGTGTAATGGCCTGTGTCTCTATGGCTCCATTGACATAATAGGAGGGAGGGCACGCTTATGCTCTGCAGTCACTGTGTGGGTTCATAAAAGAGCATCACAGGGGCTGCTGACATGGGGGACCATTAAAACTGCAGCATGTGATTAATACCATAAACCATTGTCAGTGTGACTCACATTAACCTTTCATGGCATGGTACTATACTGTGACATCACTAATGGCAATTTAAAGTCATTCAAGTCAATATACAATCCTCAATATTGGCTCTCTTCCAAGCTATTTCCATGCAGAGCATTGATTAATCATTGTCTTGATTTCATCTGAAATGAGCACTGTTTTTATGTTTAAAGATGCAACATTGATGTTGAGGAAACATAAAACAAAAGCAGCTTATTTAGATTATCAATTACTCAAATATACACAAAATAGATCAATGGGAGCCTTTGGTCATCACCTAATTTTTCAATTACAGCTTCCTTTACCACCTAACCAATGATTGCTCAACCATTTACGCTTCATAAAAAATTATGCATTGTGTGTGTGTGTGTGTGTGTGTGTGTGTGTGTGTGTGTGTGTGTGTGTGTGTGTGTGTGTGTGTGCGCGCTTGCGCGCTTGCGTTTGTTTCAGTCTTCCACGCAGGAGTTTTACCTGATTAGCAGTAGCCTGTCTCGCTTGGGAAATGAACTGCAGGCCTTGCTCCCAGCTATCCAGTCACAGATCAGCTCTGCACTGCTCCGAGGCCTCTTGTTTGACACTCCCGACCTGCTGGCTCCAGCACACAGCCACCTCAAGGTGCTCAATGAAAAGGCTGCCAAGTGAGTATCCAGCAGCAGGAGAAATGGGTATAGGTAAACAGGAAGGACGGGGTATTTTGCATGAGCAGCGGTGCCAAAAAAATATTTAAAAATAAGATCAGAGATATCTCCAGAAAACACAAAACAACCATTAGGATTAAAACTTTTATTCAGTGATTTATTGTTAAAGCAGACTTCTTCCTGCTTTTGAACAAAGCTTATGGGTTATGATAGTCTACTCAGAATGTGACAGTCCTTAGACTTTATCTGAATTGTCATTATTGTTCATTACAAAAGAATGTTAATGAGGCAATATTTTATCATTTAAAGTGCTTTGTTGTACACTTACTGTTGTAAACTTTCATTATGGATCAATATATTGTTTTTTTCTTAAATTAACTGATTCATTTTTTAGTCTATAAAATGTCAGACAATTTCTTATTAAGTCCAAACGCCAAATATTTTCTATTTGCAATGATGTAAAACAGAGAAAAGCAGCAAATCGTCACATTTAAACACCAGCCAATATTTGTCATTTTTGCTTAGTAAGTGACTTGATAATCAAAACTTTATTAAGGTTCTTTATTGTGTACAGTGGAGGACTTGGAATAATACAGTTAGTTTTTTGGGAAAAAGTGTCTTGCTAATTAACTTGCTCTTTGATAGTACTGTATTATCATTATCTATCAATTAAGAAAAGGAGGACTAGTAGCAGCTTTTGTGAAGACTTTATTTTGCATGTTTGTTACGGAGCTACCAAAGACCTCATTTGAATATAAACATTTAGTGAGTTAGATTATCTTTGTTTGTTAAAGATATTTCATACTTAAAATGTATAAATCTATGTTGATGGAGAAATTGATGTCTTTGTAACCCTTCTACAATGGATTTAATTTGATTTAATTGCTGTTTTCATTCAGTTTGATTGCGAAACACTGGTGCATAGTGGTAACCTGAAATGTATGTTGTGAATGTCCATGTCCAAGCCTAAAAATGTAAGATACAATGTACTGTAGTAGGTAATTTTACATGCCTGCTGTCACTCCACTGAACAGATAGGCTGACCAACAGCTTTATGTCTCAGAAATGGTCCTGTATAGTGTGTCTGTCCCTCCGAACAGGTTGCTTGGATGTGTACTATGATTTGTTACCAGCTTCTGTCACATTTATTACTCTTGTCTGTATGTTTGTGGAGGTCGGGAAACAAGACAGAGCTATTCTCAGATCTGTCCGGCTTCCCGATGCTGCGAGAAAGGAGGATGCAGATCCAGACTGTCATCGACGAGATTCAAGACCACCGCAAAGAAATTCAACAGACACTGAAGGCCCCTGCATTCGACTACACAACTGTCTCTGGACAGGAGGTGTGTGTGTGTGTGTGTGTGTGTGTGTGAGAGAGAGAGACAGGTGGGAGGAGATTGATGGCCTGATTTAGGTGGAAGACTGAGTCATAGTGATGATCTGGTGTGTGTG
Source organism: Percina caprodes (assembly GCA_013375575.1). Lineage (NCBI taxonomy): Eukaryota > Metazoa > Chordata > Actinopteri > Perciformes > Percidae > Percina > Percina caprodes. Next base: position 388,307 of record JABXJD010000248.1, read on the forward strand.
TGTGTGTGTCAGTTTTAATCAGGAGTGACACATTGTTTTCTTCCATCTGCTCCTGTCTTATTTATCAAAATCTTCCTCCTTTGCTGCCGTCAGTTTCTGATTGAGGTGAAGAACTCAATGACGTCCGCTGTTCCACCTGACTGGGTCAAAATCAGCAGGTGAGCTCACAGTTGCCGCACGCACGCACGCACGCACGCACGCACGCACGCACGCACGCACGCACGCACGCACGCGCGCACGTTTTGTTTTTACGGTTAAAAGCTCTAGTCTTTTGGTTTACTCTTACCGTTCTTCTTAACCTCCAGATGCATGCAACTGCTTTCAGCCAAAACACTCAGCAGCATCAATCGGGAGTTTGACAAAGCCTAGCTGATTAACATTGTGGAGCATTTAGCATCTAAAGAGCCAGATATTTCCCTCAGGAGAGCTAAATGGAAAGTGAACATTGGACCTTCATTCGTCAGGTGGCTGGAAACCCAATATTGCTCTGTGTCTGCTGGATGTGTAAATAGGCAACTGTTTACTAATACGTTTTCAGCAACAAATTTATATGTTGATAATATATCAGTGTTGTTCAGCTGGGCCCAAGTGTCTGAAAAATCAATTAATGCTGACGATGAAAAGACAGAATCTATCTTTTAGAAAGCAGCGAGCTGGTTGGAACTGCTGGCTCCCGTTCTGTTTTGATGAGAAGCTGTGAACTACTTGCAAATCCTTCATGAGGATCACAAAACCACTGGATAATTTTACATCTTCAGGTAGGGCTGCACGATTATGGCCAAAATGATAATCCCAATTATTTTGATCAATATTGTGATCATGATTAATTATCACGATTATTTGTTGATTTTAACCAAAACATATTTTGTCACATAGGCTATTTATAACTGCTTTCACATCCACATTATGCTTCTTTCTTCTTATGTTGTATAAACATACAGCTGCAACACATGTAAATGAAAATTAGCTATCTGAAATAAATAGCGTAGGTATTAATGTATCTCTGAGAAAACTCCTTAACTTGTTTTCAACAATAACTGATTAAAAGAGCTAAAGAGAGAGAGAAGGAGTGCAATGGACGTATTCACAGAGTGATAACTGACTCATTATGAATGGGTCCAGCACGGGTCGAATGGCAGGTCAGTGGAGTTACACACGTCGTGTACATGAAATGTCTGTCTTGTCACTGCGCTGCATTTTTATGAACTATGATATTCTGGTCACATCTCTTGCAGGTCCAGCAGGCTCCGTCTTACACGCTATCACTCTACAAACTAAAGTTAGTTACATTCAATAACTTTTCACCGTGCCCGGCGCAATAGCTGAGTTACTAGCGGAAACATTGATACAAATACAGGCTTACCTCTCATGCTTAACAATATACGGCTGTGTTAATAATAATTAAAACTGTGGACAAATGTCAGAAGTGTGGACCGGCGGCCGCTGTGTGACGGGCTTGCGTGGAGAGTAGGCTAAGAGGAGAGAGAGAGAGAGAGAGAGTAAGAGGAGAGATCCAAACACAGGCACGGCTTTACAGAAGAAATGGGTCATGTAACGCAAAATTAAACCATATCCATATAAACAACACTCCAGCGGATGCGAGGACATTAGGTGCACCTAGAGGAAAAATATTACTCGCACTCTATACCCCTGTGAGCTAACAGACACTAACTAGCACCGACTAGCACTGGTCACTGCTGTTGTCTGAAAGACAACACAGACGGGACAAAATGTTGCGTTTACTAGTAAACTGGTAAACCGTGTGACCGACGTACAACCGACTGCTATCTGTTGAATTATCCTCATGTTACTCTGTCCTCTGTGACTGTCTACATCTAGAAACTAAGCTGCGCGGTGCAGAGAACAACTCTGACTAGCACATGATCAGAGAGTGGTTTACGGAGCGGTAGATTGGCTTTGCAAAAAAATCCGGAGCCTTCTATGAAATGACGCATTTAAAAAAATTTGATCGTGGGAAGTCAAAATCGTGATCGTGATTAAAATTCGATTAATTGTGCAGCCCTATCTTCAGGCAATAATCAAATAAAAAATACAGCAAAAGAATAAATCTATTGTTGATATGGTCAAAACCCATGGACAAGTTCCTTCTTTTTAAGGCAGTTGTGGTGGCTAACAGTCCCAGCACTCACTGATGTGACATGTCATATGAATTTACTGAACACTTTCATTCTTTGTTCTGCTCCTTCATCTCACCTCTTATCCCCTCTCCTCTGTAGCACCAAGGCAGTCAGCAGGTATCACTCTCCTTTCCTGGCGGAGTGCTACAAGAAGCTGCTGCAGCTCCGAGAGCAGCTTCTACTGGACTGCCAGAGGGAGTGGACCAATTTTCTTGAGTAAGACTGACATACGCGCACACACACACACACACACACACACACACACACACACACACACACACACACACACAGTTCATCATGAACTAAAATTAAAATCTGCTTAAAGGTCCCATGACATTATGCTCTTTGGATGCTTTTATATAGACCTTAGAGGTTCCTTAATACCATATCTAAAGTCTCTTTCCCAAAATTCAACCTTGGTGCAGAATTACAGCCACTAGAGCCAGTCCCACAATGAGCTTTCCTTAGTATGTATAATTTCTGAATCTGTAGCTTTTGAGAAGAGACAGGGGGGCAAGGTGGAGGCTGGGGCTGTGACCTTGACCAACTGCCACTTTCCTTGTTTGAAAGCCATGATGTCTCTCTCTCATGGGTGGGCCAAATACTCTGGGTGGTGCAAAGCAGAGAAAGGGGAGGCAACCTTGCCCCTTATGACCTCATAAGGAGCAAGATTCCAGGTTGGCCCATCTGAGCTTTCATTTTCTCAAAGTCAGAGCAGGATACCCCAGGGCTTGGTTTACACCTATAGCCATTTCTAGCCACTGGGGGACCATAGGCACGCTGGGGGAACTCATATTAATGTTTAAATGTTTTTTACAATTTACATGCCATGGGACCTTTTAAACATGTCAGTATCTGGTTCAGAGAGATACCTGCACAGCTCTGTCTGTTTTGGTCAAGTACCCTGTCAGTACCGTCTGCTCAGAACACAGTATGCACTTACCTTAATTTACTCTTGAAATTCTCTTTGCACTCTCTCTCTCTCTCTGCAGTCAGTTTGGGGAGCACTATCACACCATAAAAAGGGCTATTAGTCACCTAGCAACCATGGACTGTCTCTTTTCATTGGCTGAGGTGGCTAAACAAGGGGACTATTGCAGGTGATGTCCTCTCATGATGACTGTAAATATTGCTCTGTCTGTCTGTCTGTCTGTCTGTCTGTCTGTCTGTCTGTCTGTCTGTCTGTCTGTCTGTCTGTCTGTCTGTCTGTCTGCCTGCCATTCAGTGGTTTTACCATAATGTGTGTGTGTGTGTGTGGGATATTGTGTGGGTGTCCTGTGTCGTGTCCTATAGTCTCAGACAGGCTGTGTGTGGGAGTTTGCACCAGGCTCAGCAGCGTGCTCAGCCAAAACGCCAACATCTCTTCCACTCTCACACACACGCACACATACACACACGCACATACATGGGAAACATCTAGCCTGGCTCTCTCCAAAGCTGTAAAGAGTAAAAACAGTATGTTGTAGGTTGTAGAGGGGTTCCAGTATGTGCCGGGCTATTTCTTGGCCGGGAGCAGAAACGTACTTTGCCAGTCTTTTCATACAACTCAACAAGAAATTCATTAGGCATATTTCCCAAAATGTTGAACTAGGGCTGCACAATTATGGCCAAAATGATAATCACGATTATTTTTATCAAAATTTTGATCACGATTATTCTCACGATTATTTGTTGATTTTAACCAAAACACATTTTATCGTCACATAGGCTGTTTATAACTGCGAGAGGGAGTGTGAAGTGTGCCAATCACAGAGAGATGGCTGACTCATTATGAATGGGTCCAGCACGGGTCGAATGGCAGATACAAACGTTGTGTGTATGAAATCACTCACTGCGTCACTGCGCTGCATTTTTATGAACTATGATATTCTGGCCATGGGTCACATCTCTGGCCCAGATCCAGCAGCTCCGTCTTACACGCTGTTACTCTACCAACTGAAGTTAGTTGCATTCAATAACTTCTTCCGTGTTCTTTGCCGTGGCGGCCGCGATAGCAATTACCCGCGGAAACACTGGTACAAATACAGGTTTGCCCTTCATACTTAACAATATACAGCTGTGTTAATAAAAAATTAAAACTGTAGACAAATGTCAGAAGTGTGGACCGGCGGCCGCTATGTGGCCGGGCTGCGTGGAGATTAAGAGGAGAGAGAGTAAGAGGAGAAAGAGTAGAGAGCCAACACAGGCACGGCTGTACAGAAGAAATGGGTCATGTAACGCAAAATTAAAGGGACATTCTAAAACGCTTAACGTGGAAAAAGCTTAACGTGGTTTAATGTACCTAAACAGCGATCAATCATCACCATATTTACCATGGTCATATATTGTCATGAACACTTAAACATTTTGAACGCAAGAAAATGCAGTCGGACAGTAAATTTAGACGTCATGTTATTAGATATATATATTTAATTAATTATTTACACAACCATTGGCTTGCTAGCAGGAATCCACAGTTTATCTGTGTGTGTATGTATGTGTGTGTGTGTGTTTCTATTTAATTGGGTGTGTACTGTATGTGCCTGACTTACTGAGTGTGTTTTCTGGTTTCAGGCCAGAGGTGTGTGTAGGTCAGTGTCAGATTATGATCAGGGACGGCAGACACCCCGCCATCGACGTACTGATGGGAGAGCACAACCAGTATGTGCCCAACCTCACTGAACTACAGGTAAGTGTGTACACACACACACACATCACACATCACATACACACAGATGTTTGTTTGCACACTGACTCATTGAGGCAGTGCTAAAACAAGACACAGACACAATTGATGCACACTCAAACAGACTTGCATGGCACCACACACACTTCCTTGCTCAGTGCTGGAGTGGGTGTAGGTTAATTCTGCAACAGAAGCACAAGCCAATAGGAAGAGCAGCCAATCCACCCACCTCCTCAGCTGTGCAAGTCAGCATGCAAATGTCTTATTCTGTTTTTCTCTTCGCCTTCTGTCTATGTCACTGTTACTCTCCTCTCCTCCCCTCCTACAGGGTAATGGCAAGAGAACTATGATAATCACTGGTCCTAATATGGGCGGTAAGAGCTCCTACATCCGCCAGGTGGCCCTAATCTGTGTTATGGCTCAGATGGGCTCCTACGTCCCAGCCTCTGAGGCCCGCCTGGGCATGTTGGACAGCATTTATACCAGGTATTGGTCAAGCACATTGAAATCTACCTGTGAGATCCTCACGATTTTGGAAATGATAGCATATGTTTTTTGATGCTTCAAGATTTCTGAGTTTGACATTAGAAAATGACAGGTCCTTAACATCCTGAAGGCACATTTGAAGTTTAGCTAACTGATTAATTTCATCCGGCTTGATCAATAGATATAATTGAGTATCATCTGCATAACAGTGAAGGTTTATGGAGTGTTTCCTGATAATATTGCCTTAAGGAAGCACATATAAAGTGAAAAGGGTTGGACCGAGCACAGATCCTTGTGGGACTCCATGACTAACTTTTCATCGTTAACATGTACAAACTGAGATCGATCTGATAAATAAGACTTAAACCAGCTTAGAGCAGTTCCTTTAATGCAAATTAAATGTCCCAGTCTCTGTAATAGGATATGATGGTCAATGGTATCAAATGCAGCACTAAGATCTAATAACACCAGTACAGAGATAAGTCCTTTGTCTGATGCAATTAGGAGGTCATTAGTAATTTTCACAAGTGCTGTCTCTGTGCTATGATGAACTCTATATCCTGACTGAAAATCCTCAAATAAGCTGTTGCGATGCAGAAAGTCACGCAGCTGTTTGACGACTGCTTTCTCAAGAATCTTAGAGAGAAATGGAAGGTTAGATATAGGTCTATAGTTGGCTAAACATCTGGATACAGGTTGTGCTTTTTCAGAAGAGGTTTAATTACAGCTACTTTAAAGTACTGTGGTACATAGCCTGTTAACCCTCCTAACCCGAGAGACTCGCCCACGACCATAAAAAGCACCTCTGATTCATAGTTCAATCATTAACCATCCATAACACATAGAAACTCGCCGAAAATTGTGGCTAAAAACTAACGAGTTAGTGGTTACGGAGGTCTTTTCCGGGTCCTTCTAGCCTCTACAGGTGATTTTCTATCCAGCCTGGAACTTCTGCCTTTTTTGGGGTTCGTTGAGCATTAAATCCATACCTTTACATCCAAGATTTATCCACTTTTTGTCCATAATTCATCGCGTTTCCAATTCTGCCGCTAGCGCCGTCCGTCCTTTGTGTACGGAAGTCAAGGACTCCATATATGGGGTGCATGCCCATATATGGGAGACAACGTCACCCAAAATGTATGGAAGGCCAAAAGGCTGTATGGAAGGCCAAACGGTGTATGGAAGGCCAATAGGAGAACTGTTTTAGACACACAATTGCTTGTGTAGCATTGCTGTGGGTGTAATATCAATAAATATGACATTATTATGTTGATTATTGGCATAAGTAAATGTCATGAGGGCAAAAGCGCCTTGACTTTATTTGAAAAAATGCATGTATTTTGTCAACTGTATAAGTTATAATGATTATTTCTTCACAATGTGACTCCCAAGACATATGAGAAGTGTTTTAGAGAGTAAAATGGCTTAGGTTTTATTGATCTGTGTGTGATATCAATACATATCTGGAAGATTCATGTTCCGTTTTGTTTATTTATTTGTCTTTAAGGTCCTACAACCATTTTTAACATGCAGGTGAGCTCACTGCAGCCCAAATATTCTAATAACCCAGTTTGTCCTGAAAAAAATGATGTTCATATCTTGACTGTAGACACCAGGGTTGGTGTTTTACAAGCTTTTTTATAAAATAAATCAAGACGGACAATGAACTGTAAAAATGGCCTTAGGGCTCAGAGGGTTAATAAAGACAGATTGGTTATATCTAGTAGAGAAGTGTTGACTTTAAGTAGCCTAGTCGGGATGGGGTCTAAGAGGCTGGTTGATGGTTTAGATGAAGAAATATTAAATTAAATTAAATTGATAAAGATTGAGTGAAACAAACATATATCTGGTTTTACAGCTGTTTCTAAGGTTCCTGCGTTTAGAGATAAGTCAGTGCCAGTTAAAGGCAGGTCTTGGTGAATTTTGTTTCTAATAGTATAGTATACTAATAATTTTATTATTGGAGAAGCTCATAAAGTCATTACTACTAAGAGCTATGGCTTAATAGAGCTGTGACCTTCCGTCAGCTTGGCTACAGTGCTGAAAAGAAACTTGGGGTTGTTCCTATTTTAGTTAGTAGTACGCTGCTCTGGCATTACGGAGGGCCTTCCTTTAAGTTTTAAGACTATCTTGCCAAAATAAACAAGAAATATCCAGTTTGGTGGAACGCCAAATCTTTTCAAGTTTCTGCGATATTTGCTTTAATTTGCGAGTTTCAGTGTTATACCATGGAACTAACTGTCTTGGTTTTATTATCTTCTTTTTTAGAGGGGCAACAGATTGGAAGCGAGCCTGCTGCACTATCAACAAAATGATTGATTTTGGAGGGACTGAAATTAGCATAGGAGTCCTCCGTTACTTGTGTCTTGGTAATGAATTAAAAGCTAATGTAATCACATCCTTAAATTTAGCTACAGCACTATCAGATAGACATCTTGTATAGACGTTTTTGCCTAATGGCAAGTTCAGCAGTATAAACTCAAAAGTTATCAAACAGTGCTCAGATAAAAAGGGATTCTGTGGGAACACAATTAAATGTTGAATTTCAACACCATACACCAAAACAAGATCGAGGGTGTGGTTAAAACGGTGAGTAGGTTTATGAACACTTTGAGAGAAGCCAATAGAATCTAATAGAGAGATAAACGCAGTACTAAGGCTATCATTCTCATCGTCCACATGAATATTAAAATCCCCTACAATAAGAACTTTGTCCATTTTAAGGACTAAAGTTGACAAAAACTCAGCAAATTCAGATAAGAATTCAGAGTATGGACCAGGTGCTCGGTACACTATAACAAATAGAACTAGTTGCTGTGATTTACAACTTGGGTGTGAAAGACTAAGAACAAGACTTTCAAATGAGTTAATTTCAAATAATTTAGTTTAGGTTTAGTGCTGATTAGTAGACTAGAATCGAAGATAGCTGCAACTCCACCTCCTCGGCCTGTGATCTACAAAGCCCACATCATTATCTGGACACCACCTCGATAGCCAGCGGCGAAATGATGACATGCGGCTATACATGTCATTACTGGTTAGATTTGGCAGGGGTCCAGAGAAAACTACGGTGTCCCACATTGACTTTGACTTTGATATTGGATATAACTTATTTGTTTAATAAGTATTAAAAAAATTTAAATTTATTTCTGGTCAGTTTGATTATTATTATTATTATTATTATTATTATTATTCATACTAATTCATCAACTCATTGGACTTCTATTTATTACTATTATCAAACTTTAAAAAAAATAAATAGGTTTTCATGCTTACTTACACAGTCTTGTATACTGCTTTAATAAAGAATCCTCTAACTTGTGCTTTGGCTTAATGAAGCTGTGTGGATTATACAGAAACACAAGATGAATAAAAGCAATTTGATGCAGCTGGCAAGCATATTAAAGATTAGACACAGATATACAATGACACATTCACTCTTTAAAACAGGTTCACAAGTTAAATTAATGTATACAATTAATACATACAAATACTGATCTATACCTAACCATAAAGTAAAAGCTACACTGTTTCTCTCTTTTTAGTGATGGATAATCACACAAACACATTCAAGAAGTGATATTTGAGTGATGTTTTCTAGCTTTCTCTCTGTGACAGAAAGACCAGAATAGTGACCATGACAACACTGAACAAACAAAAGAACAGAGGTAGAGACAACTGTAGAACAAAAAGAAATTCATCCACCCCCCAGGTCATGGTCGAGATATTTCTAGAACTTACTGACACTAACTAACTAACTGACACTCGCACTAATCCTATTGTGTTCCTTTAGCACACAGGAGGAGGTGTGTAAGGAAGAAAAGATGAACAAGAGTTGTTCTTTCATGTTTCTGTGCGATGCATCTCTGTATCGTAGGAACCATCAGACAATAAGACTTTGTTGTAGAAGGTCCTTTTGTTCCTCGCTGATGATTATCTCATTATGATGAGTGTAGCAGTAAGCTCTGCATAGTTTCCAGGCCAATATACTCGTTGATTTTTGTTATTCTGCCTCTGTTGCACATGTGATTAGACCTAATGACTTGCAGATGTGTGTAATTGCCTTTTTTGTGGGTTTAAGCATGTTCTTATGTATTAACCCAGTGGGTGCCAGAGACCTGTCAGCAAACACAGAGAGAGAGAGAGAATTCTGTTTTCTATCCTTGAAAGAAACCGTTGGCAGTTTTAGACTTCATATTAGTGTAATAACGTGATTTTGGCTGGTTCTAAAGGTCTACTTTAGGATCAGGATTTAAGTTTAAGGTTATTAGAATGTTGCGTTGGGTGGACAGAAGTCAGGGACTAATTTAAAAACTTTGAGATTTATAATTGTAGACAGTACAGATCATATATTTTGTCATCCTGTAAACTGAAAACTAAAGATTTAAACTAACCAAATAATAAAAAAACATTTCATATTGCAAATTATTTGGGATTATGAATAAAAATAACAATATAAATGTATTCTGAAGAAATTATTTCAATGTTTACTTTAAATAAAAAGGCTGTCAAAAAGTAAATACTACCAAAATCTTTAGAACTACAGTCAGCAAAATAGCGTAGTTCAACATTTTTTTTTTACTAAGCCTGAAAGACATATTCAGACAATGAGAAGCATGTTTTTCTTCACTTTCTTTTGTCTCAAATAAACTAAGTTGTCCTCATCACAAACATGATTAATTTTCTTTGTAAATTAAGATAAATAATGTCTTCTTTTACCAGGAAATGCCATATTTTATGAGCAATCGGATATGTCGACATCTGAGTGGAAATCATTTGATCTATGTTTTTAGGGCGTTTTATGCCTTTTATATAACTAAATTGATAGAGATTACAGGAAATGAGGGATGAAAGAGCTGTGGAGAGGCATGCAGGACACATCCCCAGCTGGATTCAAACTGAGGATGTGGATTTAAAGTCCTACGTCACCAGGGAGCCCCAACTGAACCTTAAAAAAATCTAGATATTTCTTGGGCAAAATTGTCAAAAAAAAAGAAAAGACTTTGAATTAGAGAGTAATAAATGTCAGGTTTAGGTCAGGGTAGTAGCGCAGTGTCAGCTCAGAGAATGAGTGTACTTAAGTCAGTTAAGGTCTACAAAAGTAAAGCAATACAGTATCATGTGTGTGTCCCTTTTGTTGTTGAGTTGGGTCTCTGAGCACGGTTAGAGGTTAATATTCTCTTTCTCTCCGGAAAAATACAACTAAAAGAGCTAATTAATGTCCACAGAGAAAATGCACCCACACAGTATCTGCTGTCCTCCCCTCACCTCTTCTTTTACCTCTATCATTCCATCTGTTTCTAATTGGACTGCTTAGCCTCTTTCTATCCCTGAAATCCTGAGAAGCATCTGTTTTGATAATAAGCGTTCAATCAATTCACACTGCTGTGTCAAGCGTAACAGACGCAGCGGTGGGAATTGCTTCATTTTGTGAGTGTAAGAAGTGTATTTTATGAGGAAGAGGGGAGAGAGACATGGAGTGAGAGCTTGCAAGTCAAATAAGCAGACTCTGTGGGTTGGGGGTAATGAAATGGTGTGTAGCTGTTTAATGGGTATTCTTTCTGAACTGATCCAGATGATTGATTATCACTGAGGATAAAGTGAATAATCTGTGGATTTGTTTATAGCAGTGTGCCACCTCACAGAGTCATTGTTTTATTTATTTTCCAGCCCACGCCACTGTGCTACAGCATTTTTACAAATATGCCATTCAGTGGTTTTAGCATAATTGTGTGTGTGTGTGTGTGTTTGAGACTCAAGCAGAATAAGACAGCAGTCTTGTGTGTGATTCCTGGCAGCTGACAGATGTGTATGTGCAGGTACAGTGTTGCTCATAAGTTTAGGAACCAATGTCAAAGTTGACTAAAAAGAGTAAAAAAACAAACAAATCATCTTTAGGAAATTGAGCTTAATGCCTTAATAAAAAAAAAAAAGAAAAGAAAATCCAATCTTTGAGGACACCAGTTTTCTTTGTGAATGAATAATGTATTGTAAATAAATAAATGTTCTTCATTAGAATACAGGGGATATAAGTATAAAAAAAGTATGGAAAAATCCAACTTTTAAGGACACTAATTTTCTTTATTTTGTTTAATTAAGGTATTAAGATCAATTTCCAAAAGATGATTTTTTTTTTTCCATGGGTTTCTAAACTTATGAGCAGCACTGTGTGTGTGTGTGTGTGTGTGTGTGTGTGTGTGTGTGTGTGTGTGTGTGTGTGTGTGTGTGTGTGTGTGTGTGTGTGTGTGTGTGTGTGTGTGTGTGTGTGTGTGTGTGTGTGTGTGTGTGTGTGTGTGTGTGTGTTGTTGGTATAGAGTCCTGAAGGTTATAGATGGTTATGGAGCACATTCTTCTATCCCTTCATGGTTGTTATGGAAACAGCAAAAGGAAGCAGAATGTAAAACCATGTTTTGAAAAGGACCCTTAATCGACCATGGAGTCCTTGCAGGGATTATAGTGTGTTTTACTAAAGCTCCCATCAGAAAATGAAGTGACATTTTTTTATTTTATTTTTCTGTGTCCCAGAAATGTTGTTAATATCCAGAAATACCTCACAAACGATGGCGAGTGTTTTGGTGCCAATGTGTCTCTGTGTAACAGTGTGTAGCCATCACCTTGGTGGGTGTTGTACAGCATTGTGAAACATGGAAAAATGTTGCATCCTAAATCGACTCATCTGTTCCTCTGGGTTTTATAGTGCTGCCGTGTCAGAGTGCCGATGCCATCTTGTAGGCGGCAAGCAGGGCAGGTTAAGTCTTTAGTGTTCTGTAGGACCGTGTGGAGTTAACGCTGCAGAAATTATCTGGAAGGACAAATCTAAATGATTAACAAATGCCTTGTGTTATTTGCCCTAGATGAGAAATGGGTTTTTGTGTGGCTGTATTCTTTATTTGGATTTCCATTTAACAAATTGATCATTAGTCCTCTGTTGTACACATGAAACAATTGTAAAAATAAAAAACTGCAATTTAAAATCATACAGCATCAATGGACCAACTAAGGCAAAACAAACCAAAAAAAATAAGGTTACTAATTTTGCAAATCAAATGAAAGCCTCAGTAAACCAAAAAATAAAAACTGCCAATAAAACAGTAAAAACATATTGACCAAAAGGTCAAATTTGAAGGTGGAACAATATAAAGAGGGATGAGAAGCCTTCATTTTTTGTCTTTAAGCTTTTTAGGACATCAGTTTGAATCATAAAGCCAAGACTAAACTTCATTCCTGTCTCCTCAAAGTGAAAATAGATTTTTAGCAGATTTTGTCATGTTTGTAATAGTGTTTGGCATTGAGGTAGGGCTTGGATTTTGGTTTTCTGCCAAAAAAAGTTTTGATTGATTAGAGTAGAGTTATGATTTCATAATATATTAATACACGAAAACAACTGGACAATCTGAGAGCAACAAGGGAACCACAAGTGTCAGAAAAAACTTGACATGTAAGGTGATTATGAATTACTGTTTTTTCAGTATCCGTTGAATCAGGGATTCAATGCACAGCAGCAGGACACCCAGCTTGTGGATTGTGTTTTTCCTGTACATCCGTTCATCAGTGAACAGTGCGTATTCATCTGATTTTGTATGTCCTTCCTGCCACGCAGTATAGATCGGATTGTCATAATTTCCTATGAGTCTTGGCATACATGCACACACACTATAAATTGGCTTATGAAATGCAGCAGCATGTCTACCACACCCCTTCCCTATGTGGCATGTGGTGTAACCATGGTAACTTATGTGCTGGAGGCTCCTGTCAGTGGTTAATTGATGCTACTGTACTGTGTTGAAGGACAATCAGGATGGGAAAAGACCGATTTAGAGGTGAGAAAAGCTCACTACCAGATAGATGTGTCCCTGCTCTGTCTGTCAGTCTGTATTGGTGCATCAGAGGACCTCTCAAACTGCCTTTGAGGTTTGTGAAGAAATCACTGTTTTGTTATTGTATCTCTGTAACAAATAAATATTTATTGCCAAGGACTTGACTTGTGGCATCATTAGTAGTGTACAAGTAGTCTCGGTCCACTGTTGGAATGAATTCATGAATTCATTACATCTATTCTAGGCTGTCTATTGAACACATTTAATGGTTTCTCATTACACATTGGGCCTTATGCAAGAACATTTTTGTACTATTATGTAGGAAGTTATAGCAGCCGATTAATGTCCATGGTTTTGGAATGAGATGTTCAACAATCTCATTTGGGTGTAGTGTTTAGGTGTCCACATACCTTTGGTCACAGAGTGTAGAAATCTCTTCTGTGGCATCCTCTCAGTTCAAAAATAAAACAAACCCAGCCACACATCAAGGTTTTGCTTGAAAAGTATGCAATATTGTTGAGGTTTACAGACATATAATACCATTTGGAAGTCTGCATCTGTTTTCTGTTTGTAAGACCTGATTGCCATTGATTGGAAATAAATACATAGTGATTGAACAATTGATAGTTGTTTAAGTTTGTTTTTAATTTGTTGGGCTGAATTTTTGAAACACACTCCATCTGATAATTAAGGCCAATGTAAGTGTTTCAGAAATGGTTTTTAATTTTTAAAATCTGTGATGCTTTAGGCTAAAGTAGAAATCCTGAATAATTGGAAAACAAAAACCCAGAGGGATTTTGGAAATGACTGGATGTTGAACTCAATTAACCTGAGATGGCATCAGAAGGGAAGAGATGGAGAAACCAGAGTTTCACAAGTCGTTACAATGTTAAAGGGGTGGTTCAGAATTTTGTACCTTATTTCCAAGTTGGCCAGTGTGTTTTTTATTAGTGGAGACCGTTTTAAACACTTTTCATTCAGTCCTTCAAGTTGCAGAGTTCGCTGGTGCTAGGCTAGCGCAAGTCAACAGTATCTGCTAGCCCGCCATTAAAACAGTCTTACCCACTCCATAGTACACCAAAGGCAAATAAATTATAACACCAGACTATTGCTGTAAATGTCTTTTGATAGAATAATGTTAGAAATAAAACTACTCTTGCATCTCAATTATAGCATTACATTGTGAGGGACTATATTCTCAGCAGTGGCGGAATGTTACTTTGCTCCTGTTTGTAGCACTGCGCCGAAAAGTAAACAGGAGTGCACTACAGTCAGGGCATCTAGCTAGCTAGTATTAGCCTTGTATATAGTTATTGTAGCGTTGGATTGAAAACAAAGGACTAGGAAACATGGTAATTCATTGTGCATTTAGAAATTGTAAAAATTAACCAAACAGATGGTCACCAGTATCACCAGTCTCCCAATGTTCTGTCCCGGTTCTCTATGACATCTCCAGCGGGTGCTGTCTCTACAGACGCTCTCTCTTTCTCCCCTTTTAGCATCCAGCTCTATTAGTTCTTCGTCTCTGTATTCCGGCTCATACAGGTATGGTTTGTTGGATATATACATTCCTCGTCTTCATCGTCTTCAAAGTCAGAAACACTGGCATGGCTTTCAAACATGGCCATAGTACTATATCTTGTTGATTCCTTTGTGTAATGTACTCTGCTTCTGAAGCAATGAGTGACAGCAGCAGGTAAATAAACTTGCTTGATTGTCATGTGAACCGTCTTTATTGGTTGCCTAGGTAATATCACTGCTGCTGCTGTAGCCTGTGCTACCAACTACAGGGAACAAAGTATAACTATTGCAATGCAATAGTTATGCTTTGCAAACATAGTTTTATTTCTAACATTATTCTATCACCAGACATTTACATCGATAGTCTGGTGTTATACTTTATTTGCCTTTTGTGTATTGTGGAGTGGGTAAGACTGTTATTTATGGCGGGCTAGCAGATACTGTTGACTTGTGCTAGCCTAGCACCAAGAACTGTGCAACTGGAAGGACTGGACGAAAAGTGTTAAACTGTCTCCACTGATAAAAAAAAAACAACACACTGGTTAACTTGGAAATAAGGCCAACATTCTGAAGCACCCTTTTAACAATGAGGAAACATGGTTTAATTCATGGAACAGTTCAGACTGTGACACGTATGACACATGATGAGGGGTGAGAATGATTGGGGCCATTTTAACTTCTCACCCACACCCTGTAGCTGCGTGTTGACTTCCTTTTTATTTTTTCTTCTGTTCAGTTTAAAAAAGAACCTCAAGCTGTTCTAGTTATTCTCTCAAACTTTATACGCACACCTCCTTTTCCATCTTACTTTTTCTTTACATGGTTAATAAGTACTTCTGGAAGAAGACAAGGAGCAGGTTCACTGATTGAAAAGTTATCCATGTGTCTCTCTGCAGGTGTTTTTTTAATTTTAATTTTAGAAGAACAACATAATAATCTCAGTAGCTTCAACATTGAGATCAAGTAATTTGAAGACTGGAAGCATCCAGACTTGATGAAGATGACATTTTTTTAATCGAAGCATGAACGTGACTTCTAAAAAAAACAAATCGAAATGATTAGATGATTCTGGCCTTTTAGTACTAAAGTATTGTTGTACTGATACTACTACTACTACTACTAATAATAATAAATTAAATTGACCTAACGTCACTTTACAGGGCAAGGTAGAAAAAAAAACAAGACAAAACAATACTAAACCATCGGATTTCTTGGGGGAGGGAGTTCCAGAGCCTGGGAGCTGCCCTGGAGAAGGCTCTGTCCCCAAAACTGCGGAGGTTGGACTTGTGGATGGAGAGGTGACCAGCTGAGGTGGATCTGAGGGACTGTGAGGGTTGGTAGGGGGAGAGTAGGTCAGTGAGGTATGAGGGGGCCAGATGGTGGACAGCTTTGTAGGTGAGAACCATGATTTTGTAGGTGATCCGGTGGGAGATGGCAGCAGTTTTGAAGGCAGAGGGGACAGTTCCATTGAGGAGTTGAAGAGGTTAGTGAGGTAGGGGCATAGGATGGGGAGGCAGGACTTCAGGAGGGGAGGAAGTAGGGTGTCAAGGGAGCAGGTAGTGAGTTTGGAAGAGCTGATGAGTTTTGAGTTTTCAGGAGGGGTAACTGGGTCAAAGTGGAAAAGAAGGCAATGTGGAGGAGGGGTTGGGTGGTCACGAGAGATGGGAAGAAGAGGGGCCGTGGTTGGTGCTGGAGTAGATACTGGGAGGTCAGAGACAGGGGATAGAGATTGATAAATAATGTTGAGTTTTGTCAGTGAAAAGGTGGAGGAATGAGTTGTAGAGGTAGGGAGGGTGTTGGCTTGAGGAGGTTGTTCATTGTGGAGAATAGGGTTCTGGGCTTTTTGGCAGGGGTCGGTGAGGATGGTGGAGAGGTAGGCAGACTTGGCAGCAATGATTTTTTGGAGTGCAAGTGTGTACCAGGGTGAAAAGGTGTAAAAAGTGATGTTTTTTGTTTTGATGGGGGCCAGAGTGTTGACAAGGTGGAGTTGAGTCCATCCCCCTCCATGTCACCTCTGGGGCTCCGTACATTTCTCTTTGGATTGAGCGTTTATTTATACCACCTCGACTTGCTTTATAATAATAATAATAATAATAATAATAATAATAATAATAAAAAGACATGGAAATCTCAATTTTACAATATGGGACTTTTTAAAGAGCTCAGAAATAGAACGAAAAATGAAAGAAAACTTGAATATTTTATTTCATAAAAGAGTCAGACTTTCAAACTAACCCTGAAACAGTCATCATCTCAAAAACAAAGTATTATGCAATCCGATCTCTCACTCTTTTACTTTTGATGCCTGACCTAATTTTTTCTTTGTCTGATTGGTCATCAGGATGGGGGCTACAGACAACATCTACAAAGGGCGCAGTACGTTCATGGAAGAGCTGACTGAAGCCTCTGAGATTATTTTCCGTGCAACCGAACGTTCATTGGTCATCCTTGATGAACTGGGACGGGGCACGAGCACCCATGATGGGATTGCCATCGCCCATGCCACCCTGGAGTACTTCATCAGAGATGTAAGTGTGTGTCTGTGTGAATGGACAGATTTGAATATTAAAAGTAAAGAGGTGAGAAAGTAAAAGGAGGTGAGAAATGAGAGGCAAAGCACTAATGGGACATTTTGGTAACAGTGTGACTGCTGAAACACCAAATAATGTGAAATATACCCTGTTGTCATCCACACACATATTCATCTTGTTAATGAACCCACCAGTATTGCGCATGTTAAGGCCAGCCCAATTAACCATCAAGCTAATGACCTAAAGAGGTGTGTGCAGTATGCAAAGTTTGATTGTATGTGCTTGTTGTTGCTCTGCAGAGCGCAGTGATTGTTTTGAAGAGAGAGAAGAGGCTCCAGAGAGACCACAGAAGCTTGATCTATAATGTTAATATTCTGTTAGAGAGCAAGCTGCAATGGAAAAGGAGAGAGAGAGAATGATCCCTGGGTACCTAGTTGTTCAAGGGATGTGTGTTACACTGCAGCATGCCTCATTTACTTCTCATGAAACACCCACATAACCAAGGCTGATGACCGCTTGTCCAATGTTCACTTTTGCACTGTCAAGGGATCAAATGTGTCCATAGGCGTCTTTGTCATTTCTCAATTATATGTTTCCTGCTCACTTTTGTCAGCTGTCGTTAAAATGATGTGTACGGAAAGCATAAAGGTCCAACTTTAGCCAGCAATCGAGGCCAAAGGGGAGAGAGGAACTGGTGCAGAGGTCTGCTAAAGAGTGCAAGATATATGGGGCTGTCCAGCTCAAAGTACTTGGAATCAGTATTCCAGAGAGAGAGAGAGAGAGAGAGAGAGAGAGAGAGAGAGAGAGAGAGAGAGAGAGAGCTTGTGTGCTGTATTTTTTTCTACGGGGCTGTAGTCTCTCTCATCCTGCCAGTCTTTTAGCAGCTGGTAATAAGGCGAACCTGGGTGCGTTAATTAACTAACTTTGTTGACTATCCATACAGCTGTTACATGGCAGATCACATCATCATCATACTAAAATAACTTAACTTAAATATTTAATCTTATCATAGTTATCAGAAACGGTACGGTTTAGCCACCAAGCATTAGCATGAGCCACTTATCGACTTAATGAGCTGGATTGTTATTGAAATATCATATCAATAAATAAGGTCTTTATTACACACACACACACAAAAAAACTACAAGAAACAAACCCAATATAGCTCGAGCAATACATATTTTACAGATGTCTAAACAGTTGGGTGGTGTGTGTGTGGTATTAGTGTCCTTCAGGCTGTAGCTTCTCTGGGGATAATTTGAGGAACTTTGTTTCTAGCTTTTATGGATAACACACCAGCTGTTTTCTGATACTCAATGAACTAAATAAACCACTGATTCAGGGTGCAGCTCCCACTTTAGTCCACAGTGATATATACCATTGATGTGTTCCATGAGTTTTACCATGAAAGAATATTGCTGCCATCTTGGGTAATCAGAGCTAAAAATTTGTTTATTTTCTGTTTTCCACTGCCTTAGTCAAAAAGCTCCAAATTGCCCTGAGTTACCGCTGCTCAAATTTAGATGAATAAACATTTATCTTTGCAAAACTTCTTCCAGTTTTTATATGTTGCCAGTTCCACATTAATCTTTGGAGAGAATCCTGGGGTTATGTAACCTTGCTGGAAAACAGAGAATGAAAATGTGTAGGTATCCGCTAATGCAGCTAGCAGCTGCTGCTCGCAGAAGGAAGGAACTCTCTAACTACCTGTTGTATAACAACATTGATTTGTTAGGAAAGCCTTTCTATTAAAGGAAAGACAAACAAAATAAGTTAGGCTTTATAGGGAAAGGTCTCCTCAGTAAAGGCAGACCTGCAGAGTCTTTCATGCTCCCTCCTCTTCCTCCTCCTCATCCTCCTCCTCCTCCTCCTCCTCACCAGACTCAACTGTTTACGTCAAAAGTCAGACTACTCCTCCTTTGACTCAGTTGTTATAGTAACACACCTTTCCCTGTACCCCAGCACTCACCTGAGAGGTCTTTAAGAATGTAGATGGGTTTCATAACACCACTCAATAAAAGAGGTAGCCTTGATGCAGAAAGAGAAAAAGAAATGGAAAAGCAGAGGAGAAGAGAGCATCACTAAAACTAGGAGCCACTGCTGATGGAAGTTTCTGGCTTTTTTGGTGAAATCACGACCAGCACATGGTTGGTTCTGTCAATGTTTGTCCAATTTAATTATTTTCTAGTTGTGATGTGTACCTCATACTGTCCACTTCTATAGCCATTGCTCTTACCCTCAATTTCCACCGGGTGCAGAACGGCTGGGGATCTGCTCCGTAACGGAGGCGGAGTCATTTGCTTTCCATTAAAGTCAATGTGTGTATTTCCACAGAATGTGGAGCGGCTGCATGCCGACTCCATCCCAGGTCCGGCAATCCGCAGCCCTCCGAAACAGATATGCAGAGCTTCTATTTTTGCCAGACGCCAGTGAGCTCCGCAGCAATTCAGCAACAAAAATGAAAAATCTGGTTAATTTTCAAAATAAAATAGACTGTGCTCACGGCAGCTCCTATTTCCCTGCACTACACCTTGAAAACACAGCACAGAGTTGATTCCTCTCTGTTTCTGTGGATGGAAACAAACTGTTGTTGGTTTTGTGGTTTTATTCTACATGAATTTGTGAGATCTTGTGGGTCCTCAAGACATCAGCTGTCAGTCATGGCTGCAGCCGTTCCGCAACAAATCCGGACCTGGTGGGTGTTGACAGATGGCGGAGCACAGAGCCGACATGCAGCGGAGCCGATCTGCAGCAGTTCTGCAACCGGTGGAAATTGGAGGTTAGACTTACTTGGACTCACGCTTTTATTCATGCCAACAGCACGTCCTGCCATTAGATTTACATTAAGCTCATCACTACACATTATTGTCCACTCGTACCTTGACTCAGACTTGCAAGTGACTGCGCTAACTGTGTAAACCAGGCAGAATCAGGCCCACCTTTACACTTGGACTCACAGGGGAACTAGAACTCACTAAAACTTACTTTTGGATGCATACTAATGAGTACATTTTCAGTAAAATGTGTCACTCAATGTGGGTGTAAATGGTCTGATGTGCTCAAGCTTATGCACAAAGCCCCTACGAAAGCCCACTGCTCCACTGCACTGCTCAGTCAGGAAGATGCTTGTCAGTTTTCCCTCTTAACTCATTGGGATTACATACCTTTTGTCCTTTTTTCAGCTATGCAAGTTTGATTGTAAGAATTTTGTTGGACACTTCGTTTCATGCCATACTTTGTTCTTAGCAGTTGTTCGTAATGTGGGTGGGGTCCCCAGAAAGGGATCGGCAGGGTTGCAAGACGATGCAAGAATTATGTGGCAACATTATTACAGTGCTCATTTTCAAATACATTTTATTCTGGATTGTTTTTTGACTGCACTTATTGGTAAATTAAACTATTCTTATGTGATGTGTGCACTAATCAAAGTAAACTTTCAAGTCTTGCAAACTCCAATTAGTAAGAATTGGTTTAGGACTAAAACTAATAATTATTGTCATTATCAATTAATCGGTTTATCATTTTTAAGATTGATTGATTCTTTTGTCTAAAACAATGTAAAATCGTGAATAATGGCCATCACAATTCCAAGTCCAACATGTTTTCAAGTTGCTTATTCTGTCCAACCAACAGTTTACAGCCCAGATATGTTACATTTAAAATCATCAAACCCTAAAAGCAGCAAATCTTTGGGATGCTGAAAGTCAATAATAATTTCACCAAATAATAGATTATCAGAATAAATGAAAATTATGTTTTGTCAATAAACTAGTGGATTAATCAATGAAATGTTTCAGCCCTTGACTTGTGATTCTGGTATGAATTTTGGTAACACTCTAATTCTTTGTAGTGTTTGAGCGGTAATTTCAGTCATCAGTTTACAGTAAATGTGTCAGATTTAAATAAATCTTGCTACATAGTTGTCGATATATCTTTTGCTTTTTGTTTAGTGTGCTTACAAGTTAGTTCTGATCTACTTTGAATAAAAGTTATCTTAATGCTGGCATGGACAGGGGCACAGCTTGCTTGCTTTCTCTTTAAAACGTACTTGAAAATTCACACTTTGTTGTCTGGCAGGTGTTGCTTCAACATTTATCTGAATCAGATTAAATCCGCTCCATGTCCTTTTGCCCACTGGAAAACAGAGAAGAGCATTCTGTTCTCACAAATAGGATGAATAGTTGAATTTGAGTTGTCTTTTTTTTCCACTTTAAGAGATTTATACACCCACAGTATACAAATTGTAATGTTGATGGATGCAAAATAAATGTTTCCCCATCACCCCTACTCAGAAAAAAAGCACAAATACGGCACCAAGACCAACAGCTGTTTTTGGTGGGGGTGACATAAATGGACAAGTGATATTTGTCTCTAAAAAGCCTGTGTATCATTTGTTTCCTTTTGATCCACACCAAATGAACCAAAATACAGACGTGAAAGCACCCTATAGCACAGGATCATTTCTCCATCATGAACATACTGTCCATACTATTGCACACCGTTGTACCAAATATTTCCGTTGAAACAAAAGAGCTAATGTGTTCTAAAGGGACTGTCACTAATACTGACTCAAATAAAATAGACCAATGTGAGAACAACATTGACTCGCAGCCAAAGTCAGAGAGGTCAGTGACACACATGTATGCATCATTTACACCAGATCTCTTCATCTCATGCATGCACACCTTTAGTTAGTTGTGAGGTGAGGACACAAAGGGTGTTGATTTGAGTCAATTAGATTTGTATTTAATTGGATAGTGAGAAAGTAACAAGCCAGGGAGACAGCAGTAATGTGGTTGACACCTCAAACCTGCTCCTCGGGATCAGATTACAAAGTGGAAGCACTCTTTTACACGATCACACATTCACATGTTTGACGACATATCTCGACAGATGTGCCATGAAACAGACCAATTTGGAGCTCAAAACCTGTCAAATATGTATTATATGAGAAAAGGTGGACAAGTTGATGTAATGCAGAGAAAGTGTTATCTGGAGGTTTCTGGCAGATCAGCAGTCTGTCCGAGATTTTATTCGAGCCTATGTGACAAGCGAGCCAAACTTCTTAATGTTTGACCACTCCCAGCAAGTCTTCCAGGGCTGCAACTAGTTTTTATTTTCCTTTATAAAAATATGAAAATAATGAGAATCAATAATGAAAAATAGCTCATCGAGGAAAGATAATTAACAAATTTCCCTGCATTTCCCCACCTGTATACAGAGTTCATTGTTTTTATTTTTTATTTTTTTTTTTTTTAGCCTGCACCTTTTATTTTATTTTGGTTTAGACTCACAGCAAGCAAGGTTTTCAGTCCACTGGCGTGCGTGGTGATATGAGTGCAGGTCTGTCTGTCTTTGCTTGAGGCATGTTGGAGTCACCATGCACGTCTCTTTCAGAGGCAGGTATTACTAGTGGCATGTGACCTTTCTTAGACCGAGCGGTTAGCGAGACGATCATGGAGCCAGCCGAGTCCAGCAGCCGCCCTTCAGCTGCGATGATGTAAGAATCAGGCCTGCTTCACCACGAGAGCTCAGACACTATTTGTTATTATTTTCATCATCAACCTTCATGATTATTATTACTAGTGCATTATTAACCTGTGTGTTTTGTCGTTGTAAACTGAGCTGTTATCGCAGCACGTCCAGTCTGAAATACCACTTGATGGCCAAGCACTCAGCTGATGCGAATTCACCGCCCCCTCGTCAAAGTATTTTCACCCTTTTATTGATGAACAGCGTTACATTGTGTGAGAGATTTTTTGCTCAAAGTGTGAATGACTGCTCCGAGTTAGAATTTTACGTGTGAAATTGAACACTACAGTAGGCTATATGCCAACGTTGTTTTCAATAAAAAAAACATTTGCACAAAGCAAGCCAATCCACTTTTTCATGTTGATAAGAACATTCAAATGAGAAAAATATTGGACCAAAAGAAATCAAGGTACATTTAGAATAGATAAAATGTGCGATTAATTGCAAGTTAACTATGACATTAATGCAATTAATTGTGATTAAATATTTTAATAATTTGACAGCACTGATTGTTACTAAAGTTTTGGAGATTTTTTATATTATTTATTGTGTTTCAACAGTTTGCCACAGTGTCCTCCCTACTTCCATTCACACATGATTGGGCTGTTAAAGTAAGCAGGAAATTGTTGCATTTGTTTTAGTGAAGAACTCAGAGCAGCTGTCCTGAGAGTGCTGTGCTGCAAGAAATAATGTTTGTGCATGCATTTGAGAGTGAGTGCCCCACCCGCTTTTTGTGATTTTCACGTCCTCAACCTAATGTAGCCTTTGGGTGGCTCCCAGACGTTGCTCTGTCTGATCATTCCTGTGTTTTCTTTAACGGCTCTATCTCTGCGCCCAAAAGTGTCCAAACAAAGATAACCAGAAAACGGTTTATCACTGAAAACACCAGTGAAACATTTATTCAGCTTTTCTGCTCCACACCCGCCCTCTCGGGGCTCTCAGTCACTGAGCTTGTAGATCATTTCAACTGTAAAATTACAAATGTTATTGATGCCATTGCTCCCACTAAGGTCAAAGTTGTCTCTGGTAAGAAAAGATCTCCATGGAGAAATGTCCCACTGGTGAGAGCAGAAAAAAGAGAGTGTCGAAAAGCTGAACGAAGGTGGCGAAAAACAAATCTCCTGGTCCATTATAACACCTATAAAGAGAGACTTCGCATTTATAATTTGGAACTGAGGAATGCAAGGCGGTCCTTCTTCTCTGATATTATCTCTAGAAACAATAATAATTCACGTGCTTTGTTTGCTACTGTCGATAGGTTAACAAACCCTCCAGTACCAGTAGCATCTGAACTTTTATCTACCAAGGCCTGCAATGACTTTGCCTCCTTCTTCAAAGAAAAAATCAAAAGATTAGACAAACAGTCAGTGCCTCCATATCAAGTCCAGGATGTGTGTTCTCACAGTGTTCAAGCAGAGCTAGTTCCAATATGACTGAGTTTCATGCGATCAACCATAAAAACCTGGAGGACATTATACAACATCTGAAAAGCTCCTCCTGTTGCCTTGATATTCTACCAACGGGTGTTTTAAAAAATGTCTCGAATTGTTTGTCTTCTGATCTTCTACAGATTGTGAACACATCTCTTCTTTCAGGAATCTTTCCACAGGCCCTGAAAACTGCAGTAATCAAGCCACTCTTAAAAAAGAACAATCTAGACACATCCCTAATGAGCAACTATAGGCCGATATCAAACCTTCCGTTCTTAAGTAAAATCATTGAAAAAGCAGTTTTTCAACAACTCAATTATTTCTTGTCACTAAACAACAGCTTTGATACCTTTCAGTCGGGTTTCCGACCACACCACAGCACTGAGACGGCTCTCGTTAAGGTCTTTAATGACATCCACCTTAACACAGATAATGGCAAAATTTCAGTCTTAGTATTACTTGATCTCAGTGCTGCATTTGACACGGTCGACCACGAAACATATTACTAGACCGATTGGAAAACTGGGTTGGTCTCTCTCGCTCAGTACTAAACTGGTTTGAATCCTACTTACAGAATAGGGATTACTTTGTGTCAATAGGTAATTATACATCTGAGCGTACAAATATGACGTGTGGAGTTCCCCAAGACTCCATTCTGGGGCCTCTTCTGTTTAACATCTACATGCTTCCACTGGCTCAGATTATGGAAAACAACAAAATAAGTTACCATAGATATGCGGATGACACACAAATTTACATAACTTTATCGCCAGGGGACTATAGTCCAATACAAAAACTGACTAAGTGTATTGAACAAATTAACGGCTGGATGTGCCAGAACTTTCTGAAATTAAATGAGGGAAAAACTGAGGTGGTTGTTTTTGGAGCAAAAGAAGAAAGATTAAAAGTCTGCGCTCAGCTTCAAACAACAATGTTAAAAACAACAGACAAAGCCAGAAATCTTGGTGTAATCATGGACTCTGACCTGAATTTTAACAGCCATATTAAGACAATTACAAAGTCAGCCTATTATCACCTTAAGAATATATCAAGGGTTAAAGGACTTATGTGTCAACAGGATTTGGAAAAACTTGTCCATGCTTTCATCTTCAGTAGACTTGACTACTGTAACGGGGTCTTTACAGGTCTCCCTAAAAAATCAATTAGACAGCTGCAGCTGATTCAGAACGCTGCTGCTCGAGTCCTCACTAAGACCAAGGGACTGGATCACATCACTCCAGTTCTGAAGTCCTTACACTGGCTTCCTGTGCCCCAAAGAATTGATTTCAAAGTTCTTTTGCTAGTTTATAAATCACTAAACGGTTTAGGGCCTAAATACATTTCTGATCTGCTAGTACACTATGACCCCCCCAGACCTCTAAGGTCATCTGGGGCAGGTCTACTGTCTGTTCCTAGAGTCAGAACTAAACAGGGGGAAGCAGCTTTCAGTTTCTATGCTCCTCATATCTGGAATAAACTCCCAGAAACCTGCAGGTCTGCTGCTACTCTCAGTTCTTTTAAATCAATGCTGAAGACCTTTCTTTTCGATGTTGCCTTTCTTTAAATGATGTTCATTTCTTTACTGTTTAATCTTTTATACTGCACTGTAACTTTTATTCTTGTGTTTTATCTGTTTTTATTTTTTAACTGTTTCTTGTGTGTTTTATCGGTTTTATTTTCTTTTAACTGATTTTGTGTAAAGCACTTTGAATTGCCCTGTTGCTGAAATGTGCTATACAAATAAAGCTGCCTTGCCTAAATGTAAATATGCATATTGTGCTGTATATAAGGGCTTACAAAACCCATTTTATATTCAAAGGGCTGGTAAAGTGAGTGTGCTATGGGGAGGAGCTTGCTTTGAAGAAAAGTTAGATTTTATTTTGTTCTCTTGGAATGGCAGCGTCTGATGGTTCACCACTGAAATATCTCAACAACTAGTAGAGGGATTGCCATGAAGTTTTTTTGTAGACATTCAGGGTCCCCATGGGAGAAATCCTAATGACTTTGGTGACTTTTTCTTTACTGAAATGTCACAATGGTTGCCAAAGTTAATATGAATCCACGTCTACTTGTCATCCCTCGTAACACACTGCATGTTCATGACATCATGATCCTAACTTTGGGCAGCAGAATTTGTTTCCCGCCAGATCTGCCGACCTTTAAGATTCATCTCATGTTGGGATCCCACCCCCCAGGTTGGAAACCATTGAATACATGAATTGCCATGAATTTTGTATGGAATTCATGGTTATTACTGACTTTGATGATCCTCTGCCATTGCAATATCTTAACATTTACATCAGATTTTATATGATTTTTCTGCATTCTTTGCACACTGTAATAAGATCTTGTTTTTCACAGGCACTCTACAAAGCTGTTGAGTAGGTGGGAAGGTGGTAGTTATTTTCTCAGTAAAACCAAACATAGCAGGTGGAGTGTCACCACAAGTGATCCTATTTTATTACTTTTACCTATGTATAGAGACGTCTTTGACTGTTGGGGACAGCAGTGAGCGACAGCAGTGGGAACATTCTTTCCTGCGTTTGTGCTCCTTTCTACACCTCGACTGGATATTTTCTTATCCAATGTAAACATATTGTACAGATGGCAATTACACCTGGCTGAACCTGTTTATGCCATTTTTCTGATCCTTAACATCCAGAGAAGTCTAGTCAACAGGTGGTTTTCTGGCAGCTATTCAGCCTTTTATACCTGGCATACAAATGTAAAATAATTGCTCTCCCCTTCCTTTTCTTAGGTGAAAGCCCTCACCCTGTTCGTGACCCATTATCCTCCTCTGTGTGAGTTGGAGCGGGTGTATCCTGAACATGTGTCTAACTATCACATGGCTTTCCTACTCAATGAACCTGACATCGCCACTGACACTGATGGTATGTGTGTGTGTGTGTGTGTGTGTGTGTTTTTGTGTGTATGTGTGTGTGCGTGCGCAAATGCTTTCAATGTTTTTATGGTGAAAGTTCTGGGTTTGACTATTGCCTTGTAGGTACATTTAGAACAAGCTTACCTTGGGATTTTCTAAATCATTATCGCATGGCATTTTACCGAGGTGTGTGTGTGTGTGTGCGTGTGCGTGCGTGTGTGCGTGTGCGCGCACCCTGACAGACGGAGAGGTTCAGCCAGAGTCCATCACTTTCCTCTACCAGTTAACTGAAGGTGCTGCAGGGCGGAGCTATGGCCTGAATGTGGCCCGATTGGCTGACATTCCAGACTCTATACTACACACTGCTGCACGGAAAGCCCAAGAGATGGAGAGCATGGTTAACGCCAGGAGGTACAGCAGACCCACATATTCACCCTGACCATTTTTTAAAGGGGGGCTCCACTCATTTTACCCAAAAAGATCAGTTTGCTAGTCATGGGGAGAACAACTCAGTCCATGAAAACATTTGTATAATATATTTTGTAGCTCTGGAGTCTAAAAAAATAATTTCCCAAAAAAAAAACAGCATTACAAACTGGAGCGGTGAAAGTAGTGGGTTTTTACCTGGCAGGGTTAGGGTCTTAGTGGGCATTCAGACTGAAAACAGCTTTGCTTGTTGGTTGATTTTATTTTAGGTACCGATGAGAAAGTGAAATCCTAGTTACTAGTTTGATCTGTAAATATGAATTATGTAATTGTAATACTGACACAGGATTTTACAACTCTGGGAATTGTTCATTCTGGGAGGTTATCATTAACGTTCGTTACATGATTGCCAGGTATAACGTAGAAACAAATGTTGGGCAACCATGTGTTTTTTTTGCTGGAGCCCCTTGCATTGGTGCCCCTGTTGCTTTGTTGGTTTGGAAGCTGCATAAGAAAAAAACACTATCAAGTTGAATGGTGGGAAATGTAGGATCCAGTATTTTTGGAACTTGACCCATATTAACAACTTAATTAATTTGGAACATCTCAGTCTCTGCGGCTTTGATTTTACTTTTCTCTCACAAATCCCTCAATTTTGGAAGATTATTAATCCAATAAACTTTTTTTTATGAATATACAAATCTCCATAATCTTACAGAATCACCTTTACTGCACCTTTAAACCCTCTCATAAATAAAAAAATAACCCTTGTTTCTGTGCTTTTGGAGAGTTGTTTTGAATACTGTTTAATACAAATGGAGCTTGACAGCTGGAAGTCGAACGTGTGATGAAATAATAAAACTCAAAGCAGCTCCACAGACACTAAATTGAATGTTCATTTAAACACTCAAATAAAAGTGATTAAATTAGTATGCTAACATGTCCAAACCAGAGAATGTACCTAAATTCTTGGAAAATAAGACTAGGTACAGATTACTGGGCCAGCTCAGACTTAGGAGGAGAGACACACCTACATGAAGGACATGCAAAACCAGTTTTAGTTGAGTTTTGTTTCAAACTTTTTAGTGTCAACTGATCCCTACATTTATTGGATCAATATCTATCTATCTATCTATCTATCTATCTATCTATCTATCTATCTATCTATCTATCTATCTATCTATCTATCTATCTATCTATCAAAGTTTTTAGAACGTTCTCATGATGTCTTAAATGGATGCCGCCTTTACCAGAGATGTAGTGTGGGTTGCCAATATCTACTTTTATTTAACTTTTTGCAGTGCAGGTTTTTCAATAGTTCCTTGTTTAAAGTTCTTATTTTGAATTAATGTTCCTAATCTGTTTGAATCTAATTTTAATTAATATAATTGTGATGGAATGGTTTAAATTAAAACCAAAATTAGTCAATTCTGTCAGATCTTTGTCATGGCATATTTTCTCCCTTATTTTCCATGACTAATTTATTTTTAAGAGGAATGCACAAGTGCACACTAATACAGAAAGGAAGAAAAAAAAAATGTTTTTTAATGCTGATGTAGACAATTATTTTCTATTAGAATGAACCACACACTGACAGGCACATATGTTCCGCTTACGATTGAGTTAGGATACAGAAATACAGAAAATTCTTAGTCTTTTGCTGTCAAAGCGTCAACAAATTGCACTTTCTCCAAACACAGTCTTCTATCTCTGTAAATTTGTACACAGCATCTCTTTGGTCTGTAAGGGACAGCCTGCTGAAAGTTGAGTGCTGCTTAACCTCTCCCTAAGTAATCCTCCCCATATGAAATAGCACACATGCAGGCAAGCATGCACACGCGTACATGTAGGCACGTACGCACATGCTCACTGTCAATGTAATCCTCCCTATATGAAATGTTTGTCCTCTGTTGGAGTGAAGCCATGCTGAGTGCACAATAATCGTATACAGAGGAGTTGAGCTGCTGGTCTGAGGTTATGAACAGAGATTTTATTGTACTCTCACACAGCTGTGTGAGAATATAGTGTATTTAGGCAAACAACATAATGGAATATGACAATATACAGTTTTATATACAATATTTTGTTTAAAGCAACATTTTCGTGTCTTTATCTCTGTCTCTCTAGGAAGAATAAAAAACTTTTCTCAGATCTTTGGAGCATCTCAGACAGATCATATCTCATAGAGTGGCTGCAGTCAAACTATTGACATCGGTCACCACAAAGACACACATGAAGAAGAGAGGATCCAGCTATCAGTAAATGAGCATGTTCAAAAAACAATATACTGTACAAGGAAGTAAATCTTGTTTCAGAAAAAAACTCAGCACTGATGGAGTGAAGTGGTTCTTGCTGCTCTTTTTGTGTGTGTGTGTGTGTGTGTGTGTGTGTGTGTGTGTGTGTGTGTGTGTGTGTGTGCATGCGTGCGCGCATGTGTGTGTGGGTGTGTGTGTGTGTGTGTGTGTGTTTAAGAGAAAACATGTTCATTTGCAAATGTGCTTCAATGTACCTTTGTTTTTCTGTCTTTGGCAAAAGGAACTAAATTGGAGCTAAATTGAACTAGATTTTGTGTGTGTGTGTGTGTGTGTGTGTGTGTGTGTGTGTGTGTGTTCTAATATCTCAGGATATGGTTATCACCATCAACTGTGTTGTAACCTAATTGTCATAACATCAGTTAATATGAACTGATCAAGATTTTAGCTAACCAACTATGTGTAACATTAGTGTAATGACAAACTTGTCATACTTGCTGGTCTTTGACCTTAAAAAAAACAATTATAACAGACAGTCATGATGGACTGAAAATGATGCTGTATTATTTTTATTCAATGCATTTTTTTTCCTTCTCAATAAATGACACCTATATTACCTATAATGCAACTTGAATACACACTACACAACATTTTCAAACTTTTAGTCAACATTTTAGTCTTCAGCCTCAACTGATGTTTAAAGTGACATCACGAGGCGATTTTTAAAGGGCCCATATTATCCTCATTTTCAGGTTCATAATTGGCTTTCCAAGTTCATATGCGCATGGAAGCACCAGAGACACAAAATAACACCCCAAAATCCCAGAAAAATTGATTTTTTTCATAAGATGGGCACTTTAAGACTTTGTGCAGCGCTCTTTGGCGCCTCGAAAGGCTTTATACCATTTTTTTTTTTTTACATATATATGCGGCTGTATTCCCCAAGACCTGTAGACAAACTTTACTGTTTAAAATCTGTGAAGTTTCCCTTTATAAGAACTAGAGTACAACATCTCTGACAGAAAGCTTGAAAGAAACTGATTTTGACATTAGGAGGCTTTAAATCGTTACAAAAGGTTTTGCCAAAGTTAAATATTGATATTTTTACTTCATTAATGTATTCATTAGTGTGTGCTCTTTGATGCAACGCTATTGATAATGCAGAAACAAATCACATTTGCCACTGAGAAAATCTCAATTGCAACACACACACGCGCACACACACACACACACACACACACACACACACACACACACACACACACACACACACACACACACACACACACCACAACCAATTTACGCTCCGCCTTTAATTCCGCCAGCTCCAAGATCAGCGCGCATCAACAGAGAGAGAGAGAGGGGGAGAGAGAGATACACACACTAGGGGGAGTGTTTGTGTGTGTCAGGGAGAGAGAGAGAGAGAGAGAGAGAACGAGCGAGTCAAAGCCGATTACAGTTTATCGCGTCTGTGATTCTGTCACTGTCTGTCCACTTAAGGGTTCTCCCTTTGTGAACGACACGCTTTTCGCTTTCTCCTGATTGTTTGTTGTTTGTTTGCCCAATAGCATGGATTTATTCTAGTGTTTGTGGGACTCGGACATATTTACTATGAGTTCCTCTGCAGAAACGCTCCCGTCAGCGCGGCAACTTTTTGGTGCGCCACGGTGCCACTGAGCAGCGCGTCTCTCGGTGGGAAAAGTTCAAACGCAACCCTCAGCGAACATGGGCTCGCGGTGAAAGCTTTGGTTGTCTTCTCTCTTCAAAACCGTACGACACTATGCAGAAGAGCGTCCGCTACAACGAAGGGCACGCGCTGTTTTTGTCTGCGGTCGCGCGTAAAGAGGGGACTAAGCGCGGCTACCTGAGCAAGAAAACGGCGGAGAACAGCCGATGGCACGATAAATTCTTTGCCCTCTACCAAAATATACTGTTTTACTCCGAGAACGAGCAGAGCGCGAGACCTGCCGGGATATACCTGTTGGAAGGATGCACCTGCGAGCGCTCGCCAGCTCCCAAAATGTCAGCTGCTGGAAAGGAAGCCCTGGAGAAACAGGTGAGAGTTTTTAAAAAACGGGGTGTAAATCCATTAAATCCTGCTGTGAATGAAAGTTCCCACATCTTATTTTCATGGTACTTCCAAACTTCCCAAAATCTGCTCAAAGCCCACTGACATTATGGTGCAATCACTGATTGTAATATGTAAAGTAATTAACATACTCTAAAGTGATACATATATGGACGCTGATATGTTGTTTCCCATATAACCCATGGTTTCTAAAGATATTTATATTGATTATTGCTTGTTAAAGTTTTTTTTTTTTTTTTTAAACAATGACAACTACAAGTTCAAATTTCATCACACTCAAATTGACGCCCATGTAAAAAAAAAGAGCAAGTGGCTCATGCAGCATCAGACTGAAGTGGCTGCGGCAGCTCAGCCTCTTCAGTGTCAGCAAGCCCTACATTGTCAAGTGTTCCAAGTGCATCATTCCCGAGCAGGTGATTATGCTTCAAACATTCAGATGTGCAAATGGGAGCAGGCTGATAGGAGAGTTAGTTTTCCGACATTTTTCCAATTAAGACAAAGTTCTTACCTTTCACATACATGTTTTTCTCTCTTTTACTCTCAGCTTGTTGATTTTACTTCTGAGGTCATGGAATTTGCTGACCACACCCAAAGAAGGTTTTTGATTTGTAACCTGTTGAGTGTGAACTCAATAATCTGTCACATTTTCATCATAAACTCAGTGAAGTTATTCTAAACACCACCTTGTGGCTTAAATCAGACAAGGTTGACATTTCTTCTAAGTTGAAAGTAAAATTAATTTAGAGTCTGACGGTAAGAAGCAACTATAGCAATGCAGCAACAGGTTCTTGAACACAAAACAAGTTTCAAAACATTTTCATTCTTATCAGAAATTATTTGCAGGATGACATGTTTTTATGGCTGTAACAGCGCATCAAATAGTAATATCTTGTGCTTCATTTGCAGTTGCATATACTGTAATGTGGCATATTTATTAACTTTGGAAATCTTGTGCTCTGAACTACAATTTAAAATAAAGTTCAAGTAATAAATGCTTGTGCAACTTGGATTTGTAATGATAGAGCCACTGCTGAATCCTGCAGTGCTTAAAAAGTTAGTTTAAAGCAGATATATGCAGGGAAATATTTTGGGCAAATCTGTTGGTGACTGCTCCTGGAAGTTGCCTCAGTATTGTTGGTAGATAGTGTTGCTAGGAAACATTGGAATTACTATTTGCACATGCATTTCATTGAGAAAAAAATGAAACACATGAATTGGTGACAAGGATATCATCAATCCTATGGTTGTGTCAATCAAAGAATCAATTTTAAAGAATCAAGAAAGGATTTGTTACAGTAAAAACAACAACAACCTTTACCTTTACTCCATGAAAGTAATCACAGAGAAAAGGATTTCTGTTCCCTGTCTCCCACAGGCATCATGCCCATTAAAATGTAGACACACTGGAGAACATTGACAGTTTGAGCAAGAATTAAAGAAACAGTATGTAAATGCACAATTAATCATATGAGAGGCGTGGAGAGGTCGAAAATATCCACCAGTCAGCATCACTTAGAAAATATTCATCCTCGCCGTATCCCTCCCACTCATATAGTAGACATGTGTTTCTTTAAATGTACAGTATGTGTAAAGACAATTCATTCCAGATGTATGCAAATGGTAAAAATGCTTAGGGAGAGCCAGGAGATGGTAGAGTGTTTTAATCAAGTCATACATAAAGTGAAAAGACTATTTCTTTCTATTTCTTTGTAATTGTAATTGAGTTGTTATTATTGATGATTAAAGGAGGACAACTCTCTCTTTTTGAGGGTACAATTACATGTGGTTCCAACCGCTTATATCAGTACTGATGTAGGCTTAAAACATGTCTCTTCTGATGTTTCCGAGCTTGGCAATTATATGTTATTTTATCCTCACTTACATTGACTGTCTCACTCTCTCTCCCCATCTGTCTCACTCTCACAATACAGCTGTGATGTTTAATTAGGGTTATTTTCAATCCGCCCTCAGCTTAAACGTGTGCTGCAGTGTAACTGTTAAACAGCATAGCCATGCACACAAGAGGCATAAACCAAATAACACGGACATTTTATGTGGCTCATAAAACTGTGCGTGTGATGTGTTTTAGATGAACAAGTCTCAATCAAGGAGTATTCCAGAGTTCAGTCTGATTCTGGGTTTTATTCCTCGTGTTTGTCAGGATAAAGGGAGAGAAGCCCTTCTATCTTTCCATCAGTTGCTCTTGCTCTTCACTGTTTTTTCTGTGCAGTAGAGTGAGTCTGCCAGCAACCTGCAGTATCACACCCCCACAGTGAACCACAATGTAACCACAAAATACACATCTCTCTCTCTCTCTCTATCTCTCTCTCTCTCTCTCTCTCTCTCTCTCTCTCTCTGACTCTGTTGTACTCTCAGATAGACACAAACCCTTCAAATAATTTGGAGAGCATTCACATTGGTCAGAATAGTTTTCACAGCGACTATGGATGTGCATTGCTGATGTGAACATGTGTGTGTGTAAAAGGCCAGTAGATTTAGCTGTGTATAGTTGTCAAACTATCCCTCCCTCCATCATCAAGGGAAGATTATTTATCCAGAGGGAAGCACAGTTAATCAGAGGCCATGAATCAGGGGAGAGATGACCATACCATTCAATGAAGGCTGTTTCCAGATCGGCACCCACTCAATGAGCCCGGCTTCTTGTTTAGCTTCGCTAGTGTCTAATTGGTCTTATGCTCCGTCCGCAGAACATGGTAGCATAGATTTCTGTATGGCTCTGTCCACTACAAACTGGTAGAACATCTGCAGCATCCTGTTGCAGACGTTGAAGCCTCTGGGCTTCCACAGGAAGTTGAGTCGGCTCTTAGGGAGTCAGATTGTTGTTTTCCCTTGATTTGCTAAATTGATTATTAAATACAAACCTGAAAGGGCTTTGTTAGTACAGCAAAAATGTAATTGTAAATAGGCATATCCCTGATGTTAGGGGTGACTGTGATTTGGAAGGTAGAGCAGGTCAAATTGCAGGGTTGGCAGTTAGTGGTTGCCTACATGTCAGTGTCTCGTATAGCAAGTTGCTGTGTGAAGTGAAAATACTGTATGAAAAAGATACATGAATAATGTACTGGTAATGAAAAGAAAGTATAGTCTGGGTGACAGGTTTGGTAAGGTGACCCTTAACATTACTTCTGAAAATAAAACTGCATTTTTTTAAAAAGAACTACAAGAAGTTTAGGAACTGCTATGTTTTAAAATGTATTATTATTATTAAGATTATATGTGTGGTCACCTTGCACAGGTGTTCACGCTGCATTTACAGTCTGTCACATGGTGTCCTCTGCCCTCTTGGCATCTTTTACAACATTTTGCAGCCCTTTTTGTGGTTTTGAAAAAGAGAAGATAAGACATACATTTTTTTTGTTTTTGAGAGTAACTCTCACAGCCTTGTTTAAAAGAAACTGTAAAAAAAAGATTGGCATGCAATTTTAGTAGCTTCAATGTTTCGGTCCAAACAAAGTCCAAAAAAAGTGTAGCCAGATTGTTGTATATACTGCAGCAAAAGGTTTTATTCACTGCCAAACCTATGATTTGAGTATAAAGGCATTACACATGTAAAATAATCAAAACCAGGCTTACTTATTTATTGAAAAGGAATCATACAATATTTTGTGTTGTGGCTCTGTGTTTTCTAAAATGCTGTTGTTTCCTAAAATATTTTCATTTTTTTTTAGTTGTTTTCTGAAATGTTGCTTTTTTCTACCTTGAGTCCACCATACGTAGACGCTTCATGGACAGTATGAATATAAATCAGGAAATGAGGAATAGTTTTCATATTTTTCTGTTCCTCTAAGATGGATGCCTATCATGTCCAAGTTTTGTGCTTGCAGAATTTAAGGCTCAGTATCGTTGTCAAGGATGCTTCGAAAGGGATGAAGATGAGCTGTTAAGGGGGTCGAATCAGTGACCTTCACTCGATCCGTGCATAATGCACATGGCTGTGGTAAAATAAAATTGGAAATTTTATTAGAAACGGTACCGGAGAGATATCATAGGTTAATTCAATCCTATGTGATCTAGCTGCATTGACTTTAATAAAGTGTGTTTTTCTCCCGTTATAGGCACATAGTTTTTTTTTTTTTCTTCAAAAGTCTCCTTCCTCATTAGACTTGATGCAAGAAAAGGTGGGGTGACACTTTAGAGTTGAAGTGTCAAAGAGCTGACTTCCTGCTGTATCTGTGTATATGTATCTGTAATTATTATTATAAGAAAGCTTGTCTAGCTCTAAAATGCCCTCTCAGAGTGTTGTGTTTTTGCTGTTGCCCACAATAATTGTCTATATCAAGGAAAAAATTCTTCCCATATTACTGGAGTTTGATCTGCTTTCCTGCACAGGCTGCTTTACATTTTCCTCTTAAGTCTTCTGCCAAGAGTTTGAGACATGATGGACCTTATTAGTGTCAGAATAGAATTTACAGCTGGCATGTGCCTTAAAGACTGTCTCTGTGTTTGAAACACTACAATAATCAAAGTATAGATGACAATGAGGGTGGATTTTACTTTGAAGAAAACAGTCCTGGTACAACATGTTCTTGTACCTAATACTTAGCATATACTCTCTGTTCTACGAAAACCAATGTCTCCAAATTATCAGATGTTCATAAACTAAGAAAAGCAGCTTCTTTTAAAGAATTCCTTTAATGCTGCTCAATCAATCAATCAATCAATCAATCAATCAATCAATCAATCAATCAATCAATCAATCAATCAATCAATCAATCAATCAATCAATCAATCATTTCATTTAATTTCATGTTAACAATCATCATCTGATATGATATGAAGGGCTTGTTAGTAACCCACAGAGAATTAACATCAGACTCTGCAGTTCCCCACTGCTCTACCAAGCTATTTAATGTTTTATTATGTTTTATTGTTTGGTTTTGATTTTTTAGCTTTCAACTTCACTCTTTTGGTACACTCCCGCTGCTCTCTTTAGGGTCATTTTCAGGCGCAGCAGGCAGTTATTTGCAGCAAAAAGCTATGGTATACAAAGCTAATAATGCTTTGTATCTCTCCTGCTCTGCTCCAAAGAAGGCTTAATTTGCCTCAATATAACTTTTCTCAAACCATAAAGGAGTATTTAATCCTTGTTACAACTAATCAAGGTTAAATGTTAATTTATTGTCATTGCGCAACACAGTGTTGCATGATGAAATAATAATAATTTAGTTAACTAAAAGTAGTAAACTATTTTTTATGGTGGAGTTGAGGGGTCTCACAGCCTGACGCTGCTCTGTAGTCTGGTGGTCAAACAGCATTGCCATGCTTTCAGTTTACCTAAAAGTAAAAATCATCACATCACCTTATTGAATGACCAGTACACCCATTAGTCGTAAGATATGGCCATTATATACTTACATTGACAGGATTCCAGTAGCAAATTTGAAGATGTTTTTTTTATATATAATTTGAATATGTTGCACAGTATTGATCAGCCTGTTGGGAAAGCTGAATTTGGCAGAGTTGCTTCAAGTTAGGCAGATGACAGGTGAGAATATTACATAAACAAACATCCCAGCATATTTCATCACATCTCATCCTGAACCAGTGCTGGGCTGTTCATGTGGACACCCTGGGTGATAAATACACTTGGGGCATTGGGCCTCTGTACTCTTCAGTGGTGTTATTGTTATTGCTGGAGCTGCTCCCATCTATTATACATGCCCCTCCTGTCTCACACGCACGCATGCGCACGCACGCACGCACATACGCACGCACATACGCACGCACATACGCACGCACATACGCACGCACGCACATCCCACGAGTACTGTATAAAATAAACTTGACTGCCAGGTATTAGGTTTGTCAAGTAGTTTCATGTGTGTTTGTTGTAGAGTTTATGAGCAGTGTATTTTACAGGATCAGGTTAGGCACATTGGCAATTCTCAAGAATATTGTAAAAAAGATTTATGTTGTGTTTAGACACTTTTGCTGTGGCACTGTGGGAGTCTTAGAGCAAACTCCAATCCAGCATCAATTGCATTAGGGCAGCAGGATGTTTCCCAAAAATTCTTCCAGGTGATGGAGTGAGAGTATTATAAAGCAATAACAAATGTGTAATATGGGAGAAAAAGCTTGACGATAGCTGTATTATATGTTTTTCGTTTTTTTTAATCGAGGACAGCAGTGAAAGTAAGCAGTGGAGGAGGGGAGCTATCTTTTTAATCTCCAGATAAACTGACGGGTAATCCCTGATCAGAGTGGCAGCTCTGAGGCAGGCACAACAATTAGTATACTTATACTGTGTTTGTCTGAGTTGTGTGTATCTGTGAATGTTTAATGTATGTGTGTGAGAGATATGGCTCCATACTTTGTTGTATGAACTTCTTTGGAGGAAGTGAACAGCATGAAGAAACAGTAGGATGTGGGATGTGGATTCAGTGATATCATTAGTTAAATTCAGTGGTTACATAAAGTACTGATGCTGCCACTGTCAGATTACTGTTTTGTATCTCTTCACAATGATAAAACTAAAGGAATTAAAAAAATCTGTTCTTGTTTTCTAAAGTGAAGCTGTTTGGATTTCTGGGATTACAGAATGGGTGTTATGTAAATACAAAGAGGGCCAACTTAAGTGAGAAGATGAATCAAGGAAAAACTGACACATTTACTTTTACATCTCTTGTATTTTTTCTTTGTCAAGTTAGGCATCAACACTCTTTTTGTTTTGGCTGTAGTAAAAAAAGGCAATGAAAAGAAATCATTTTAAAGGTAAAGTTTGCCATTTTTGAGACAAATTCCTTATTTGCTACCAAGACTTAGATAGAAGATTTATACAACCTTTAAATATAAGGCTACAGCCTGGAGCTAGTTAGCTTAGCATTAAGACTGGACACTGGTAAACAATTAACCTGGCTCCGTCCAACAGTAAGTCATTTTTTGACAGTTGCAGTTTCTTTCTTAGTTTCTGTCCTGTGAGCATTTTATGAAGCTGCATTCGGCACAAAATATACATGATTGCCTCTGTGGGAGCACAACAGGAGCTGAGAAATGAGAGGGATATAAAGAGGAGAGAAGCATATCGTGTCTGAGCCAGAAGCCTGATCTGTGGAAAAGTGAACCCACACCCTTTTTATCCTATTTATCTCTCTAAACCTTTTCTCACAAATTACTTTTATAGTTTCATCAACTGATTTAACCCTTATAGTGGCTAATAACATATTTTACGGCCTATTCTGTACATGTCATCAATTTTAGTCTGTCACTAAATATATCGTAGTGTTTTTGAAAAACACCCACAGTGTTAGAATATAATGTTCCTTAAATTACTTTTATTGGGTTTAAAAATTTTGAAAATAAACTGGTTTTCTCTCCTCTGTGTTTAGTAGAATATTTTCATACTCTGTATCTGGTTTATTCAAGCCTTAATGGTTTATATTTGTTGTGAATATGAAGCCAATAATTGTTTGCTGGTTTGAAATATTGTTCCCCCCTAATAATGCTAGCAACAAGTAGTTTGAGATTATCTGTGTTTTAATAATCTCTGTGGTTCTTTTGTAGTATCTCACGTTCTGTTTTCTTATACTCTTTTTAGAGAAACCCAGCATGGTGCTATATACTCCCACACATATAGGAAATCAAGTTTATGGATTATATCAGACACACACACACACACACACACACACACACACACACACACACACACAAAATCTGGTCTCCTCACTTTCTCTGTAATGGTAATCATCACCGTGCGGGAGTCAGAATCACTGAGCACTCCCTGCTTTCCCAGCAGTGCAAAGATTGAGACGCATTATACATCAGCATCCAATGGAGCCCATTGTGTTAAAACGGGTTGTTAATGATTTTTTTCCCTTTACATGTTGTAATGAGCACATATGGATCTCAGGAATAGGATGAGACAAAAACCTGCACATCAAGTTCAAACAAAGTTAGGCAAACCTTAGTGGTTTGGCCTTGATATTCTTGTTAAACACAGCCACAAACACACACCATACCATATATGGAGGTGAGACAAGGCAGATTTTTCTGACCTACCTGGCTGCTAGTTCCACCAAAACAACTTTTGCATTGGGTTATTATTTTTTGTGAAACATTTCTCAGAATTTGTGAATAGCCTTATTTTCTGACTTATATTTAATTTAGCATGCCAGTGGTTTTGCATGCCCATTTACTGTAACACATAATATGTACAGGTCACATGCACCTGTCAATATGAAGTGGACATTTGCTGTGAAAACAGTCAGGAGAGCTGGTCTGCTGGTTTGCCATGTTTATTTGAGGCTCTAGCTAGCTAGGTAGTTTAGCCTTCTGCTAATCATATAGCTCACGGCTGCAGCAAATTCGGCAGCTAGCTAGAGCCATGAATCACAGTATGTTATCTCAAAGGGCAAAAAAAAAAAGGACAGTAATTCTCCTAGAATTGCTGCAGCTATATAAAGGCATCGGAATGAAATGAATGACTAGTATTCGTATAGGTTACTGTACTGTATGAAGCCGATGCGTCTGTGCTCGTCGGATGGGAACAGCATGTAAAACACATCCATAGATCCATAAATGTATAGCATGCACTCAAAAGTAGAAATGATTTGTAGTTAAGATGCCAATGCTTATGTACTGTACATATATGGTCTTTTAAAAACCAGCGTGGGGAAAAATGTTAATCCAGCAAAGGAACCATCATGGCACAAAACCTTCGTAGTTGTTCTGTGCTGTTTTAACCTATGCTTAAACTATATGTACCTGTGCAGTGTCTTTATATTTTCTTTCAGCCAGCCTTTCAGTACATTCAGAATATACACATTTAGTCTCAGTGGGAATAACACCTTTAAAACTTTCAGCATTCATGCCTTTTTTCTACCCATTGAAGAAAACAACATCAAAGCAGTAAAGTGGCGTCGCTCCGAAAAGGCTGAGAGTTACATACGAGGAAAAAAAAAATGAGGTCCGTCTGTGGTAATGTACAACAAAATTTGGCCTCTCGTCAGCGCAGATACCAAAGCAGCAGCAGTGTTGCATCATTAGTTGCTATTCCAGTCCCCTAATCATTAGTGGATCCTAACATTCTGTCATCTCTGCTTTTAAATATTTATAACACATGAGTATTTCTGGATCCCCCAGCTATCGTTTGCCTAATGAATCTATTAACAACAAGTCCAGTTTCATCTTTGACTCTTTAATCTTTAATTTCATTACAGTGCTACCACGAACCTGAGGGTGTGTGTGTGGTAGGTTTTAATTTCCAAATGTTTAGTCTCTGTTGGACAGTGAAAAGTAGTCTCACTTCTATTTGTTCTTGCAGTAATCAGTTTTAAATGACACCTGAAATTGCTTTTTAATAATAAAATTTCCCTTCATTGTGCTTTTGTTACTCCTTTGAGTCACGCTGTCAGTTTCACCGATTAATTTTCTATGATAGTTGTTTCACAGATTAGGCAAAAAAGGGGAATGGTACTCTTTACTGTACATCGGTGACATACAGTAAAGAGTGAAGGAGTAGGAAAGAGTCTCTGTCTTTTTGTTTCTTAGTTTCTTTTGCCTTTCCTCAAATTCTTTAGTTGTTTTAATTAAATCTCTTACAGTGCAGTGAAGGCCCTGAAGGATGGAGGGTACATTTGAGCTGATTTGAAGAGAGAGCATGTAAGAGAGAGAGAGAGCTAGTAAACTGTGTGTTCACAGCTCGTAGAGAGTCAGACCTCTTACCCCTTTTACATGTTCATCTTCGACTAATGAGGACACAATACAGTGTTACAGTGTAATTCATTGCAGTGCATTGTTAATGTTTTCAGTGGCATGAGGTCCAGCGTGATCCAAAATCTTCTATAAAAGGATGTGATACATTCAAGTTAAATGATTGCCTGGGGGCAATTGGGTCACTGCTACAGCAAATAGAATATACATTCAAAGAGGAATTCAGTGCAAAACATTTACATTATGTAAAGTACCCTGAAATGGGAGATTAAATGAATACTTTTAATATCAGTATATACTAAGTACATTTACTTGAGTACTGCACTTAGAGGTGTTCTGTGGAAGTTTCTTTTAAACAAGCAAAGTTCACATTTAGTGCTTCTCAACAAAACAGTGGGACTCCGTGGGGCCTAACAAACACT
The DNA here is from genome assembly GCA_013375575.1 of Percina caprodes. Lineage (NCBI taxonomy): Eukaryota > Metazoa > Chordata > Actinopteri > Perciformes > Percidae > Percina > Percina caprodes. The sequence continues at coordinate 430,166 of JABXJD010000248.1, forward strand.
TTGCAAATGTTTTATGAGGAAGGAAATGCATTCAAACGGTTTGGAATATTTGAAATTGTGCATTGTTTAAATCCATGTTTGCTAGATTGCGTCTTCCTCTTCATTGCCTTTGTGGGCACACTGCTACGCTCTTTTGCTCTTTTGCATCCTTGTGCAATGATACAAACAAAATAGGAAACCCACTTGTGAAAAAAAGGAAAATACTCAATAGCAATAATAATGCTCCACAGGATTTAAAAAACATTTTGAGATACTTTGACTTTACTTGAATGTTTCCATGTTAATCTACTTGTATTTCTACATCTCAGATGGAAATATTGTACTTTTTTTTTTACTTCACTAGGACTGCATTTATGTCACATGACAAGATACCTTACAGTTTAAGATCACATTATGAACGTATTCAACTACTATACTCTCTCATTTGCAAATTATAACTTTAAAATGCTGCTTGCATGTTAATCTTTCAGAAATATAAATCAAATATTTCACTGTCTAAGATCAGTCAACGTGTATAATGAGTACTATTACTTTTGTTCTTTTTTTAAAAAAATTAAGGATAGTTTGGCAGATAATACTCCTACATGTATACTATAAATTTAAATGTAGGACATTTATTGCAGCAGAGTGGAATTGCTCATACGACTTTTCTTTCCACCATTGAGCATCAAATAGAAAATACCACTACAGTCACTAACACTATAATCACTGTACATGTGGTAATTATGACTGGGACATCTGTGTGATCAAAGCAACCATGTAAATCAATACCAACATGGTGTGAAAATGTTTGTGCGTATTCCCTTTAATAAAGCTATAACAGGCAGATATATTGTAAACCCTGACATATATTGTGCACTGTAAAAATCAGTAACCATTAACTCCATCAATATAATGTTATCTTAATGTGAAGGTAACATATGCTCAGAATATCCATCTAAAGCTCTATATAAGTAATTGTTTTGGTTTCTACTAAAGGCTGCTTCCTCCATGTGGAAAATTAAAGGATGGATCAATAAAAGCATTAAATGAATAGAGGCAGCCCTAAAAAGCAGAAAATGGAAATGCAAAACATGACAGAAGAGTCAGATATTGTGTTGCCATGGAAATGTTATCTTGTTAGGTGGTAACACAATTTAGAAATATGTACTTGGTTAAGAAATATTATGTAACCACTTCGTCTCTCCACCATTCTATGTCGCTCTTTCTCCCTGTCAAAGACTGTTAGAGCATAGATTATTGTTGATGTAATAAATCCAGCCAGCCAGTGAATCAAAATGACAGATACATAAAAAGCAGGGATAGGAGTATAGAGATGGAGATGGAGGAGGGTCTATGAATGTGTGTGTATGTGCGTGCGTGCATGCGTGTGTGTGTGTGTGTGTTCCAATAACCTTGGTGACTCTGTCCCGAGCCCATCCCAACTGCAGGGGATGAAGCCCGTCCATCCTGCTGCAGGGTAAACGTCTCTCCTCTTGACTCAGTTTGGTTCACTGAATCCTTACTGAGAGAGACACAAAGAGAGTATGAAGGAGATGGAGGATGAGGAGGAGGAGTGGGTTTTCAACAACAAGAGAAGTGAGAATGCTGGTGGAGCGGGACAGAGGAGGCGGAGTGGGATGATGGGTGAAGTGCAGAGAGAGAGAGAGAGAGAGAGAGAGAGAGAGAGAGAGAGAGAGAGAGGTGGTGGAAAGAGGTGGTTGGATGATGAGAAGAGAAGAACACGAGGAGGAGGAAAGAGAAAGTCCATGCAGAGCTCAGTCTTCTCTGTTTTCCCTGACTAAGAATAGCAGCTCTTCTGGTAACCCAGTGCCCCAGGACATGACCATTTGAATAAAAGCCTCTATCACTTCACATAATGCCTGGTGTGTGTACGTGTGGGGAAGTATTTTAAAGACAGATACTCAGGGAAATTCAGCAGATTAATAAGAGAGACAGACAGGAAACAAGAGCGAGACAGGGAGCGGGCTAATTGATGGGGATGATAATAGGCTAGTGGAGAAAGGGTGCAAAGACAATACTTCATTTCAGCGAGCAACTAACTCTGTATCCCTCCCCCCGTCCAGTCTCACTCTATGTTTGTGTACTCTGCCTGCATCGTGTAAGGTCTGTGGAACTTTAAATGGGATGAATCTGGGCAAGAAAAGAGCGTGAAAAGCAAATGTCGTTGAAAGCCATGTTTCCATATGTGTGTGCCAAATGTCTGATTAGCTGTGGCTTGCATCTCAAAGGTGCAACCAAACATCTTGTCCTGTAAAGTGAGACTGTTGGCACGACTGAGTAGTGGTGTTGTGAATATGTTAGGTGCCAGGGTCACACATATTAACAGCTTTTCTCTTTTCATCGTTCTTTCTTTAGCACTACTTCCTCATCGTGTTTGGTCACGATGGACAGAAGCCTCTGGAGCTGCGCACAGAGGAGGAGAGTGAGTGTGATGAATGGGTGGAGGCCATCCAGCAGGCAAGGTATATTGCATAAAGAATATTTATGTGTTTTCCCCACTCTGTTTTGTACAGCAGGAACGATGACATTAGACTGCATTACCACAATTTGATATGATAGAACATTAAGATTAGAGAGCATTTATACAGCCATACCGGTGGTTTTTCATTTATAGACTATTAAATATAAATCATGTATACTTTACTACTGCATTCCTAATTGTGTTCCAAAGAAAGTTTTTTGAGCTTAGTTTACTACCTTACAATGATTCATTAGTTTCCGTTTATTTAGTGCGGTATGAAACTTGCAAATATTTGACAACCATCTTATTGTGGCTGCAGCAACTTTTTGAAAGCTCTTCTTTGTTGAAATGTTGAAAGAGGCTCAGACATTTAAGGTCTAAGGTGAGGAGTTTGGACACTGCTGTCCTGAAAAAGATAATGTGCATTTCATAGTTTCAAAAGAAGCATGTGTCGCTTGTGTTTTACAGGTGCCATACAATGTCAGGCTAATTAGTTGTTCTTGTGGTCATCTGTGCTTCCTGCAGATTCACACTGACTGGCATATTTGAACTTCTTCTGAAATTAGGAAGTGAACTACCGACTAAGTCCACATTACAATGTAACCTCTTCCAATAAAAAGCCCTACACACCTGTGCACACCTGTGCACACCTGTGCATGTAGAGACAGTATATGATTGACATTTCCATCTTACTGTTTGTTAGGTTTAATAAATGTTTATGCTAATATATTCAAAAATAGCTAAATAACAATTTAAAATCGGTTCTTTACAGAACCAGTTGGGTCCACAAAGAACTTTCTTGAAATTGGTTTCTTAGTTCTTTTGGGCACCATTGGTCAAAATGAAGATGTTTTATTTTTTATTTTTGCACTAAGCACTTTGACATGTCACAGTAGGAACAGCTGTAAAAATGAAATGTGTCACCACCAACAGAAATATCCTGAGACGCTTGTTGAGAAAATAAGTTACAGGGCTTTTAAGATTTTATAGCTTCACACAGCGTGGACAATTTGAATCATTACCTAGCGTTAATAATCAATACACTTTCAAAAGAATTAAATGTGTTTGTTATTCCTTCCTTTCTGCCATTAACACACAACGATGGAAATAAGCAAGACATTTTTTCGTCTATGCTGCTATTCAGTCATGTGTATGATAAAAGTGCTTCATATAACTGATAGCTCTCTATATATTTGTGGACTTCTCTTTATTTTCAGTTACTCTGACATCATCATTGAACGAGAGGTGCTGATGCAGAAATACATCCACCTTGTACAGATAGTGGAGACTGAAAAGGTGGCTGCTAATCAACTGCGCACCCAGCTGGAAGATCAGGACACAGAAATTGAGAGGCTCAAAGCAGAGGTACAGCATGGACACACACAAACACAACACCTACAATTGCCTCTTCAATGTGGAATTTAATTCACGTGCCCAGAGGAAACAATGCATGTGTATAAGCCTACTAAACGGAATGCATCAGCCAGTGCATGTTGGCATTTGACGTAACACAGAAGATAACAGCCAGTGCCGATCATTGGAAGAGAATGTGTAGTTCTTGATTACCGTCTTTTTAGTGTTTTTTATTTATGCAATCCTCTCAGGCCACAGTTTGTTTGGACTGTTGATAATTCTCTGTTTTGTTCTGAAACAAGTATTTTTTTATGGAACTATGTACTGAAATCCTAACCAGCGACTTTAGATGCCATGTGGATCCTTTTTAAACAGTGAAATGTATAATGATCTTGGTAATATCTACCATAAAAACGATCAGAGTCTTCATTCAATGCCCCTTCATCTCCATGGTTCACACTTAACAATACTGGGTCGATTTTTAAACTATAGGATCCATTGTGGTACTCAATACTGGGTCTGCCCAGTACCCATGAGCATAAAAACAGCTGGGTTATTTATGTCATTTTCAGTGGTTTATTCACCTATATCAAAATGTGGTTATTTTGACCCAGTACGAAACCAAAAAGTTGGTTACTTTTACCTTGTGTAATTATTTTTGATCTTTATATCTGGTCAACCAAAAACGTTTTGACCCAGGTTTAGTGTTATTTTGTATTTGTTGGGTTATTAACCCATATTCAATTCAAAGTTAAAGGTTCCAGGTGGAGTTTTCTTGTGAACAAACTATCTAGTACCTTAAGATTCACTGATACTCAAACCCATTCGGTGTATCCTTGGGGTCTAACAAATGCATTTCCTTCCTTGTAAAACATTTGCTGATTTATTAAATGTCTTAAATCATACATTGCTTACATCCATATATCCTTGTAGTCTTCTTCTTCACTGACTTTTTTGACGAATTACCGCTGGCCATTGCTGGTCAGCAGAATAATATGAAACCGGTGGCAGGAATGTATTGTGTTTGCATGTTTTTTTCATGTCTCTCTGCGCGTGAATGATACAAATAAAAATCTGGAACCCATTAATAAAAACATTCATCTAGCACTATGGATGGTCGTTTTCAGTAGACAAGTTTCTTCCCCATTTTTTTAAGGCATTGAACAAGGGTATATCACTCACTCACTCACTCACTCACTCACTCAGTGATCCAAGGAAATCAAATAAATATCCGTATACCCATATCCCTATGGGTAATGGGTATGCAGCAGTGGGTGTATCTTTTCACAGCTGTGCTTATGGCAGCAGAGGAGTGGGTGTGAACAGTACTTATTCACCTCTGAGCGTAGGAGGAGAAGCCCACCGCTCAATAAAGACAGCTCATCAGCTTCTTTACAAGCTGCCAAACCATTACGCTTATCAAACACAACATGTTTCTGTTTTGCTGTCACAGCATTATAAATTAGAAATGCACGGTAACACACAAAACACAACTGACCTCTATAACATTGTTAATCTAAACTAATTACAATTCTCTCTCACACACATACATGACAGCAGGTGATTATTATGGTAATTAGATCAATAACTGTACTCTCTTTTTGAAGTAAACAATACGCTTACTTTTGAATTCTGACATCACTGTGAGTTGTTTGATACTTTTGTCCTGCACATATACCAATGATTTGTTTCATGTAATGGAAAGCAACTTTGTTGTTGTTGTATGTATGATTTTGCATTCATTTGCCATATCATATGTAGGCCAATTGACATTTGATTTTTTGTTTACTAAAATGTGACATTAATTTCGGTCATGTTACCCAGCCAAAAAATTGCATGTATGTACAGTATATACAGGGCATGTGGATATGAGATAAACCTGACTCCAGAAGAAGTCGTTGGTAGCGTTGGTTTATGGATCTATCACCTCAACATTGTTAGCATTTTTGTGAAAGTGGAATGTATAAAGTAGCGCTAGCTTTGACCTCATTCATTTATTCACTGACAAAAACACTGTTTAGGTTACTCTACCAGTTAATTGGAGATAATTAGTTGGAAGTGTATCAACTGAACCAATGACATAGTTATTTATAGGAAAATAGAAAACTAGGAGGTTATTGGGAATAATTCAGAAATTATGGATTTTAAATAAAGTAAAGCTAAACCATCGCTTTACCAGATCGTTTAGTGTTAGTCTTTGCTGGATCAGATGAGAAGTGATTCTACCCCAAGGGAAGCTATTTGCTCATTTGGCCAGCTGCTAACATCACCATAAATCCATCCAACATCAACATCCACTGTTATTTCCTATTATGTCTCATCTGTGTCAATACTTGTTGTATAAATATTTTGTTTGTTTTGGATATTTCTGTCTTCAGAAAATAACACTATGTTTAATGTATTAGCCTGTTATGCTGCTTTTAGCTGTAATCCTCCTTTTAGAGCAACAAGTGTGGCAGATTCATCCACACTGTGATTATATGTCATTGGCAGGGATACAGTGAGCCCCGTTGATAATAAAAATGCTAATGAAAAACATTTTATAAACATCTGCCTGTGTAATTGGACTGCTCATGATAAAAGGATTAGAATTTGAGAGCCAGTGTGCAGTTGGCGATCCATCTCATTAAAACATACTCTTGTTTGTTTGTTTATGTGTGTATTACTCCATGTTTATGAATAATTAAACCAACTAGCCACTGTAACTGTCAGCAGTTGGCAGACTGGCTCATCACTACTGCCATTGGCATGGTAGCTCTAGTGAATAAGAAAATGAAGATGAAAGTGTGTGGCTAGAAATGGCTTTGGTTTCATCTTTCATGCTTTTCTCCATCTGTGATAAACAGATGTTGTCAAGAGGACTGAAGGTAAAAAACAAATAGGTGAAATTATTATTGTACTGCAGAGCCAGTCTCAACCTCTGCTGGGTTCATTTCTCCTTCACTGAAGATTGTGTTGCCACGAAAACCTTTTACCAGCTATGTTTAAAGTTAGTCATCACTGTTACTTAAAGACAATTAGAGACATTTAATATTAGGTTTACTATGTGTAAAATGAGATTTCCCCCCCCAGCTTAATAAGAGTTTGAATTTGGCATCTGCCATCTGCCTGGCTTATTCCCTTTGTGATGTGTCTCATGATGACAAAAACTTTATTGGTAGGCAACTAAATGTCACATGTCTAAAGACCAATCTGACTGAAGATTTAATTTAGAATTGTCATTAGATAGATTAGGTCTTTAAAAGGCCTTGATATTGTGGTTTACATATATTGGTTTATTATATATATATATATATATATATATATATATATATATATATATACAGTTGTGGTCAAAAGTGTACATACACTTGTAGAAAATCACAATGTTATGGCTGTCTTGAGTCTTCAATAAGTTCTACAACTCTTATTTTTCTGTGATAGAGTGATCGGAACACATACATGTTTGTCACAAAAAACAGTCATAAAGTTTGGTTCTTTCATAAATTTATTATGGGTCTGCTGAAAATGTCACCAAATCTGCTGGGTCAAAAATATACATACAGCAACATTAGTATTTGGTTACATGTCCCTTGGCCATTTCCACGGCAACTAGGCGCTTTTGGTAGCCATCCACAAGGTCCTGGCAAGCTTCAGGTCGAATGTTTGACCACTCTTCTTGACAGAATTGGTGCAGTTCAGCTAAATTTGATGGTTTTCTTGCATGAACCTGTTTCTTTAGCACTGTCCACATGTTCTCAATGGGGTTTAAGTCAGGACTTTGGGAAGGCCATTCTAAAACCTTAATTCTAGCCTGGTTTAGCCATTCCTTTACCACTTTTGATGTGTGTTTTGGGTCATTGTCTTGTTGGAACACCCAACTGCGCCAAGACCCAACCTTCGGGCTGATGGTTTTAAGTTTTCCTGCAGAATTTGGAGGTAATCCTCCTTCTTCATTATCCCATTTACTTTCTGCAAAGAACCAGTTCCACTGGCAGCAAAACATCCCCAGAGCATAATACTACCACCACCATGCTTGACAGTAGGCATGGTGTTCCTGGGATTAAAGGCCTCACCTTTTCTCCTCCAAACATATTGCTGGGTGCTGTGGCCAAACAGCTCAATTTTTGTTTCGTCTGACCAGAGAACTTTCCTCCAGAAGGTTTTATCTTTGTCCATGTGATCAGCAGCAAACTTCAGCCGAGTCTTAAGGTGCCTTTTCTGGAGCAAGGGCTTCTTTCTTGCACGGCAGCCTCTCAGTCCATGGCGATGTAAAACACGCTTGACTGTGGAGACTGACACCTGTGTTCCATCAGCTTCCAAATCCTTGCAGACCTGCTTCTTGGTGATTCTTGGTTGACTCTTGACCATCCTGACCAATCTCCTCTCGGCAGCATGTGATAGCTTGCGTTTTCTTCCTGATCGTGGCAGTGACACAACTGTTCCATGCACTTTATACTTGCGTATAAGTGTCTGCACAGTTGCTCTTGGGACCTGTAGCTGCTTTGAAATGGCTCCAAGTGACTTCCCTGACTTGTTCAAGTCAATAATTCGCTTTTTCAGATCCACACTGAGTTCCTTTGACTTTCCCATTGTAGCTTTTGTAGCTGAGTCTAATCACTGGGTCAAATGAGCCCTATTTAAATGGGCTCATGAGAAGTCAACAGCTGTAGTCAATCAGAATCACTTAGAAGAAGTGAAGAGGCCATGACATGAAGCTAATTTGATTGACACAACTCGCTACATCACCAAAATTGACATATTTTGTTGCTGTATGTATATTTTTGACCCAGCAGATTTGGTGACATTTTCAGCAGACCCATAATAAATTTATGAAAGAACCAAACTTTATGACTGTTTTTTGTGACAAACATGTATGTGTTCCGATCACTCTATCACAGAAAAATAAGAGTTGTAGAACTTATTGAAGACTCAAGACAGCCATAACATTGTGATTTTCTACAAGTGTATGTACACTTTTGACCACAACTGTATATATATATATATATATATATCTGCAGAGGATGATACTTTGTTGTCAGTCAGTCCCTGCTGTGCCCAACAGTGCACTACAGGTAATCAAGCACATTAAAGCCTTAATTTGCTTACTGTCCCCAGCTGATAGCAGTCCTCCCCTTCTCTGTCATTCTCTCTTTATGAATGGAGGCACCAGATTGTCAAAGATGAGGAAGTCTGATGTCTATCTGGTGCACCAACAGTTCACTAAGCATACACTGCATGACCATCACATATACAATTTTCAACCAAATTACTATTAATTAGTTTAAGAATAAAATATCCTTATGCATTAAATCATATCACTTCCTGTTATACCTCAGAAGACCATTGTTTCTATTTAATGTGATTTTACTGTAATTTAATGTGTCTTTTGTTCAGACTTTTAGTCACCCACATTATGCTCAAATTGTTTGTGACTGAATTTCTCTTAAAAGATTATAGCTCTGAACAAAACTAAGGAGCGAATGCGGCCTTACCATGTCAACCATGAAAATGAAGACCCGGATATCAAAAAGATCAAAAAGGTAAATAAATATTTTACTACCTAGATTTCATGTGTTTGTCTCTTCAGTAGCCCGTCCTGGGATTTCTTGCATGGGTTGCATGCACAATATGTACGCTCCATGTGACTGCGTCTAAGCTACCTTCTTTGTATTTCCTCAGGTGCAGAGTTTCATGCGGGGCTGGCTCTGTCGGAGGAAGTGGAAGATTATTGTTCAAGACTACATCTGCTCTCCTCACGCTGAGAGCATGAGGAAGAGGAACCAGATCGTCTTTAACATGGTGGAGGCAGAGACAGAGTATGTAAATACTTTATAGCGGCACACACTGTAGAAATGTTGTCCCTAGTCGAGCTTTGCAGTACATGCCATAACAGACATTCCCATATTTCACCTTGAAATAGTTTCTCAGTAATATTTTCAGAAAATGTACTACATCACAACATATATTGATAGTTAATGTAAAATGACATACACTGAAATAGAAGATTTTTTTACATAACCGCAATCCATAATGTACTAATATATTGGATTCAAACAAACTAAATAACAGTCAGATTATCAGAACATGACAAAACATGGGTTACAAGTATGGGAAAACGATTTTATGTTGCAAATTGTAACTTGATAAGTTCATAAGATATTTTCAAGAAAATGTGTTTGCACAGTTATGAGCACACAGGGAGAGGCATTCATTATTCATTATAACTTCAGCTAGAACAAATAAAAACATTCAGGAAATATTATCATCTGTTAGTCAACATTTAAGGTATATTACAATATTACAAAATCCAACTATTAAATATGAACAATGTCTTCGCTCCTATACTGTATGCTTTTTGAAGACAAATCTGAATTGCTATAACATTGCCGGGGAGTCAATGTATATCTCACTGTTTAAGAAAGTATTAGGTAATACATAAAAGTATTTTTGACTGTGTATATGTGTGTGTGTGTGTGTGTGTGTGTGTGTGTGTGTGTGCACATGCATGCGTACGTGTGATGACAGGTACGTGCACCAGCTCTACATCCTGGTCAACTTTTTCCTCAGACCTTTGAGGATGGCTGCCAGCTCTAAGAAACCCCCCATCAGTCATGACGAAGTCAGCAGCATCTTCCTCAACAGGTGTGTAGATATTCTGTCCATCTTTGCTTTAAACTGAATCACTGACATGTTAACTACGCTGGGGGGACAAGCAGAGACAGATTCTGAGGATTAAAAAACAACAAATCCTCTTTTGTCATTTTGTTTTGATACTGCGTTTACACTGTCTCTTCAGTGAGACCATCATGTTCCTTCATGAGATTTTCCATCAAGGCTTGAAGGCGAGAATAGCCAACTGGCCAACTCTGGTGCTGGGTAAGCTGTTACTTTGCCTCACACAACACATTAATACACGCTGTATGCATACACTCTGCAGCCACATAATGACATCAGGTCAAGTTTTCAGTGGTCCAGTTTGTCTCATTCAAACGTCAGTCCTGACGTCTTACTGCCCCATTCACACACACATTAATTGCCTTATCTTAGTCTGCAACAAGCACACTCATTGTCTTGACAGACAATGACCACCTAGACCAGAAGGCATACCACAAATTCACCTCCTAAAACAGAAGCCCTTCGACAGATACCATCACCCAGGAGACAGACTGCTGAAAGACATAACAGCAAATTACTTGTGACATATTCAAAAAGAAAAGGGTTGACTGACTAAACACCCTTATCTGACGCTCTCCTTCAGGCTCACACTGAATTTAGATATTTGATCACCAATGTGTATTAACATAAAATCCATTTATGTAGTGTTTTTCTTTGTTTTCTTGCACAGTTTTGATTACTTTGTCCTTGTCAGGGCACGGTCATTGAAAGCCCTGATGATCCAGTCATTTGTTTCTGTGCAGATAATTAGGAAATAACCTCTAATTCATCCAATGCTGTTATAGAATATCTAATGAATGGGGTTATATTCATTTATTGAATAGACTTTGTCACGCATCTAACAAAGTGATGATGCTTTTTAAAACAATTGCTTATTGTCCAAGAAAGTGGAAACAATGATCAACAACAAAACTCATAAAACCACGAGTGTTTACTGAATTTGGTTTTAAGGAGTCAGTTTCACAGCTACACATCTGAAATATCTTTTCCCGTTTTCCTTTAACCTTACCTTGGCCAGATCCCCTCCTCCACCTTCTGTCTTGTAGTTTGTCCTCATCATTTTGGTGTTGACTTAATTCATACAATTAAAATTGTATTAGCCTCTGCCCTCACTATAGGTGTGCCCTATAAAAGTTGAAGACAGTTAGCCTTTTAAGTTATTGGATGGAAGTAAAAACTGAAAATAGTATCAGACAATAAGAACAAGGAGATACCGTAATCAAAGTTACTTTAAAAGTGAAGACTACAATAAAAGCTAGCTGTCAAATTGTTATACTGTCCCTTATGTTAGGAAGAGTATCACCAGTGAAATATTATCATTAGGTCACCGCATAGGAAGTTGTTACAGTCACGGAAGGGAGGACCCAAATGCAGAGATACGACAGGCAGGCAAGAAGGTGTTTGACTAGGATTTATTGTGAAAAACAAAGTCCAAATTTTACAGGGATAAAACAATTAGGAGGCAAATGACAAAGAAGAAGCAATGTCCAAACTCCAAAAATGCAAAGAAGGCCAAAGAGAAAACAGGAAACAAGCACAAAGACAGAACCAAAATACCAAATAAGGAGGAACAAAATACCCAAACCATAACAGGAAGTACAAGACAGTAATTAATCTAGTAACCATATACAAAGAGACCACACAAGTAAAAGTAAGAAGAGCAGTTTGTATTAGCAGCACGTTAAACTCAGACAGTTTGGTAAGCCAAAAAAAAATTATTCTACCAAATCAAAAATCAACAATCACAAAACAGCTATAATAATATCAGTACTAAAACATAATGCTCACAACAAAACAAGGCATTTAGGGAGTAGCTAAGAGAACCTTGTCAACATTTGCCAGTTTTGTGCCAGTTGCTATAGCAACAGGATGTTAACCTAAAACCAACTGGTGGTGGCAAATACATGAGAACTGTATTCTGTTATTTGACTTACATACCGTATATGTGTGTGTTTTTGTTTCTAGCTGACCTATTTGACATCCTGTTGCCCATGCTGAACATCTATCAGGAATTTGTGCGTAACCATCAGTACAGCCTGCAGATTTTGGCCAACTGTAAGCAGAACAGAGACTTTGACAAGCTGTTGAAACAGTATGAGTCTAACGCCGCCTGTGAGGGACGAATGCTCGAGACCTTCCTCACGTACCCCATGTTCCAGGTAGATCATAAGCACCAGCACACTCACATTTTCACAAACATATTTTATCACAAATACAAATGTCTGTGTTTTGATGTCAATTTATTCATAGGCTCAATAATCTTTATTTTCCATATTGATGTTCTCTCCTACAAGATTCCTCGCTACATCATTACTTTGCATGAGTTATTGGCACACACGCCTCATGAGCATGTGGAGCGCAAGAGTCTTGAATTCGCCAAGTCCAAATTAGAGAATCTGTCCAGGTATGTGTCTGGACACAATTATCCACTTTTCTGATACATTTTGACATTAAACTAACTGGCGTGTTTGTGTGTGGCCAGAGTAATGCATGACGAGGTGAGCGACACAGAGAATATCCGGAAGAACCTGGCTATAGAGAGGATGATAGTGGAGGGTTGTGACATCCTACTGGATACCAGCCAGACCTTTGTCAGGCAGGGTAAGTCTTTGTCAGGTCACAACACTGCTTACCATACAACATAAGCTCTGGAAGTTTTCCTGACAGTAAGACCCTCCTGCCTGTCAACCTGTGATCTGAGAGCACAGACGCACAGTCGCTGAGTCATGACATTAGATACTGTAATACCTTCTTCTGGGAGAGATTTGCCACTTTCTTTGCTTGCCCAGTAAAAGAAAATGTGGTTCTCCATGTTAACCTCTCAAATAGATTATGCGGAGGGATAGTAACTAGCATAATTCAAATAATATCATCCTAATGAATTAGTCCCAAGCAGTTCAAAACAGAATAGAGTATCTATTTTGTTTTATCACATTTAAAGGCATACTATGTAACTTCTTTGCAATTTGTCCCCTACAGATTGTCTCATTGGAACTAGTTCTAATGAGACAACCTGTAGGGGGGCCGATGCGGCGGGGCGCGCAAGCTGGGAAGGGGGAACAGTTACATAGCATGCCTTTACAGTTTTTTGCAGTTGCTAGGATATAGTTCTCAATACTTAGGTCACTTTTTTAAAATTCTTAACACAATTTTCTTAACCAACTTTCAGCTCGGCACAGCAGTTTATTTTACATTCAAAATGCACTAAAACTACCATATCACTTCATACATGTCTCAAATCAACTCCTTCTCTCATAACACTAGCAAAGGTTGACAGCAAACAAACACACTTTGTCACCCACAAAACAATGACCAAAAATACACTAACAACAGGTATCATTATACATTGTTGTCTTATGTAAAGCAAAAACACCTCTCTACTGTTTAGAATTCACTGCAATTTTATAATTAATTACTGGAATGAATCAGACATGATGCAGTATGCTTCAATATATTGTATGTAATTGTAAGTAATTCCAAAATACAAGATGTGCATACACACCATCTACTGATACAGATACAATAGGAATGTTTATCTTCTCAGTCTTCTGCATTTGGTCACAGGTTGTCATCCATATCACATCTTATAACATCTAGGGCAACACACCTGGGAAAGAATCTTCTGGCATGCCTGATCGAGTAGTCTTAGACTACAGCTCTTGATCTTCCTCATGTAGTCAATGAATGCATTTTGTGCCGAAGCAATGATAAATGATCCACAGTTTAGCCCACATATACTTCTGGTGTGCTTACTATGTGAAGAGTTTTGAAAAAGTGACCCAAGTATTGAGAATGCGTCCTAGCAACTGTAAAACACTGTAATGTACATTTTTGCAGTTTCATCTGAAGCTGTCAGATTAAACCAATTTCTTTTTACTAAATGGAAATCCTCTGTGATGGCTTATCTTTCAATGCCCTTATTGTGAACTACTTTGGGCAAAAGGGTATGTCAAATTAATGTAAAATTTTAGATTTAAAGCCATTATTATTATTATCTTACTGTGAACATAAATGAACACTGGTGTGTGTTTACGTGTTAGCGTGGAGTCATGGTGCCAGAACCAACAGTCTGCCTTGTCTAACAAAAACAAGTAATTCTTGATCAGCTTTATCTCAAATGTGCTGCATACCTTTTGCTGTATTAATCATCAATTACTTCACACATCAAGTGATTGGACAGTCCAATAAAAGTCACTGGTCCAAGACCTGCAAAATGTTGGTGTGCTGTTGAGACAGACACTGACCCTATATTTGTCCCAGTGTTCATTAAGAAGTGTGCTAATTGCTACAGTGTGCAAACCTTAATGAGCTACTGTATCTGATCTCTTCATTTGTTAAGGTCACTTTTGCATGAAGAGCTCAAACCAGTGTTGACAGTCCATGTCTTCTCTTGATCCAAGGTTCCTTTCAGTTTGAAGCAGAGATACAGTTTATGCCATTGAATTTTCAGTTGAGAAATGTTGCTTTTTTACACAGCCCGCAGCTTAGTGTCAGCTTAATGAAATGTAATGTAATCCTGTGCCCGACCTGCTCATCAGGTTCACTGATCCAGCTGCCATCAGTGGAGCGAGGGAAGCTAAGTAAGGTCCGTCTGGGCTCTCTTTCTCTGAAGAAGGAAGGGGAACGTCAGTGCTTCCTCTTCACCAAACACTTCCTTGTCTGCACACGCAGCTCTGGAGGAAAATTGCACCTTCTCAAGGTGAGAACACCTTAACCTCAGTAGTTTAAGAGATTTCGGAGTGGGAATTAACCATAATAAACTGTTGTTAAAAAGTGCTAATACAATCTTGCAGCAAGGTGGAGTTTTGTCCCTGATTGACTGCACACTCATAGAGGAACCAGATGCCAGCGATGAGGAGTGTAAGTTAACCACATCTATGAAGCACTGTATACGTTGGTTGACACACTGACAACTTTATTGGCTCATTTAGGCCCTTTACCACTCATGGAGGTTAATTAGGTGTCAAATGATAAGTGTCCAGAAATCACTTCCCTTTAAATATCAGATGCAAACCCCTTAAAACACCTATAAACACATATACACACAAGTGCTGAGACAATCGCATGCATGTGCACACACACCTATACACTTAAGCCTCAGGGGTGCACAGAATGGAGATAGCAGGTCCACTTAATTAACCCTCTGTTTGTGTGTGTGTGTGTGTGTGTGTGTGCAAGCACAAGCAACATTTATTTTTTATTTTTTTTTACTACCATTACTGTTAAGAGGTTTGCTGTACTGTAAAAAGCTCTTTCTTTTTCCTCTATCACACAGCTAAAGCTAGCGGTCAGGTATTTGGTCAGCTGGACTTTAAGCTCGTAGTAGAGCCTTCAGACACACCTCCATTTACTGTGGTGTTACTGGCACCATCGCGGCAAGAGAAGGCGGCATGGACCAGTGATATTAGCCAGGTAATACACAAAGTCACACAAACACACTAGCCAGACAAATGCAGAATAACAAGAACCTCCAAATAGCAAGAGCATGTCTCCGCTGGGCATTGAGAAGGCTTGGTGATTTGTAAACACAAACACGGTGCAGTTCCCCAGAGAGAATTCAGCTAACTGCCTCAGTACTTCACAAACAGAGGAGCACAATACAAGCATGTCAGACTGAATTAATTCTTAATAAAAAATAAAAATAAAAACATTGACAGTTTCAAATGGCTACTCCCCCCCCCCCTAATTCCTTTAATCAGACATTTGAAATATTTTCACAACAATTCTCAGCATTTGTTTTAATTTAATTTGAGGGCACAGATGAAGAATTGAGTACTAGAAGGAGTATGTTGTATGGTGTCACAGACTCCATGTACCATTTTCTTTAAATTCTATATGTCGAAACAAACCCCACTCATACTGTCATCCTTTCACTTCATTCTCTCATTCATTATCTTCCTTTTCTCTCTGCCTCTACAGTGTATAGATAACATCCGCTGTAATGGCTTGATGACAAGTGTATTTGAGGAGAACTCTAAAGTCACTGTGCCTCATATGATCAAGTAAGTATGTTTGTGTGTGTGTGTGTGAAGAGGAACACCCATCTCTTCATGCCAGTGTTGCAAAACATATGATGTAGCATACCTGGGTGAAAATGTTACAGTCATGTTGATGTACAGTACTGTAAATTGTTAGGCTGTATGTTATGTATTATGCTTTTTATATTATTTTTTACTTTTATATTTCTCCTCAAAAGTATTCTTTGGTATCCTCCTTTTTTTGGAATACATACATTTTCTTTATTCATTTATATATTTTTTTTACTTGGCTGTTTTTGCTCAGCTACTTTCATAATCTTTTCCTTGCTTATCAGCCCAGCAGTCACCCATGCTCGGTTGTGTGTGTGTGTGTGTGTGTGTTTGTGTGTGTATGTGTGTATTCATCAGATCCGATGTGCGTCTCCATAAAGATGATGTTGACATTTGCTTCAGCAAAACGCTCAACTCCTGCAAGGTCCCCCAGATCCGCTATGCCAGCGTGGAGCGGCTGCTGGAGAGGCTGACCGACCTGCGCTTCCTCTCCATAGACTTTCTCAACACCTTCCTGCACACATACAGGATTTTCACCACGGCAACGGTGGTCATGGACAAACTGGCCGACATCTACAAGAAGCCCTTCTCCTCCATACCTATCAGGTCATACAATGCAAACACAAATATGCTTTCACAAACACAATCTTGTTGTTTTTGTGTATCTGTCTATATTTGTGTTTGTGTGGAAAATATGCAAGGATGTGTATTTGCGTGTTATGAGAGTTTTTATTAGCTTCTTTTTTTTAATTCTGTGAATGATGTAGTCAGATGTGGGTCAGTGTTTGGACTCTATGTCCACAAGGTTGAATACATACTGGCCAAAATACATACCTGCCTGTGTGTGGAGGCCAGCAGAACAGATGTTTCACCAAAGTTTTGGCACAGCCATTGGAATATAGTGTGTGTCAGATGAGGAGTTTCTCTCTCTCTCTCTCTCTCTCTCTCTCTCTCTCTCTCTCTCTCTCTCTCTTTTTCTCTTTATTCATCATATATATTTCATCCTCTGTCTTTTCCTCTGCCCAAGGACAGGTTTGTATGTAAAGCCTAACTCACCGTGGCCTGTAGCTGCCTTCAGTGGAATAGAACAGGGAGGACTCATCCAGAGACCAGAGATGTGCAGGAAGGGTAGTGGGCATATGTAGGGCAATCCCCCTTTCTTAAACCTGTACTTAAACAGGATATGCTTCATTTCCCCACTAATGTTATTGAAGCAGACCAAGTGTCCTTTAAGTCAAACCTTTCTTTTTTTCCCTCTCCCTTATCCACCAGAGAGCCATTAAAATAAGAGGTTTATAAAGAGAAAATAATTACTTCATTACAATGTTTTTATTTTGGTGCTTTTTAGCCATGCTCGCTCTACATGTACATTGCCCATTATTCCAGATTGGAATGTTAAAAAAAACTATTGGATGGATTGCCATGAGAGTATATACAGAGATTCATGGTCCCCAGAGGACGAATTCTCATTACTGATCCTCATAGCCTCAACTGTATTTTGTGTTCAGTGCTAATTAGCGAATTCTAGCATTATACCTGTTAAACATTTAATGTGTTAGCACATATGACATGAGCATGTACGGTACTGTAGCTTAAAGCACTGTTGTGACTAAGCATAGCATCACATAGCCACTAGCATTGCTGTAGACTCTTAAGTCTTGTTTTAACCTTATGTATTGATATTTCTTAGCTCTTCTACAATTTTGTGTACTATAGCCTTCACATTTTGTTTTGCAGTTATTAGTTTTTCCATGTCTTTTATTAAGTATTTGTTGACAAAGATTGGAGCACTACAATCAGAATTACATTTTGTGAGGTGGATTTTAAAGTCCCCCTTTGTTTTTGTTTTTATCAAAGAAGTACCCTCATTTTATTTTTGTCCCTTCAATTTCAATTCAATTTTATTTATAGAGTAACATTATATCAGAAGTTATCTCAGGACACTTTACAGAAAGAGTAGGTCTCGACCAATCTCTATAGTTTCAATCCAGCAATTCCCCACAAGAGCAAGCATTTGGTGAGACAGTGGTGGGGAAAAACATCCTTTAACAGGCAGAAACCTCAGGCAGACCCTGGCTCATGGTGGGTGGCCATCTGCCTGTTAGAGACTCTCTGTATGGCTCTGCCATGGACACACACATGAACACAGAGGTACACAGACTTTAACACAGCTCCCTTTTCTCTTATCTCTCTTTTCTCCCATTTGGTCATGTGATTACCTGGGAGTTTAAACATATGCTGCTATTCTCTCACTCACAGGCTGGCTCACCTCCTCCTCAAACACACCTTTCATCTTCCAAGAGATCCATCCATCATCCTTCCATCATGTTCCCTCAAACCATATTTTATCTTCATCACATCTCCTGGTTTTGCATTTTCATGTCTCAGTCCAACCATCACCCCATCCATCTAATCATTTTTCTGTGTCATCCATCCCCCTGTCTCTTCATGTCCCCTCTAACTACAGGGCGCAGTACCACTCATTTGACCGTCTGTCAATCCTATCCATCTCTCCAGACTACAGTCTGAAGATCAAGAAGATAGCCATGGATCAGTCCAAGTAACTGACTCTTCTCTCTGTCCTTGTTTCTGTCCCTTTTTCAACTTTTCCTGCCTGTTCTTCCTCTCCTCTGGTCATGGTCTGACACTTCACTGATGCATGACTTTCTCCCGTACTTTTTAATATATTGATTTCTTTAAATGAATGGAGCAACTCACAGGGGATATAATTTCACCAGTTTGAAACATTTTAGGTTGATGATACATAGTAGACAGGAATGGGAGAAGTGGAATGTTTTTTTCAATCTGCAGGCGGTCTGTAGCATGTTCTCTTAATGTAGCATCACTTCCTCAAGGCTGTTTTTTATATTCATATTGACCCCTTTTTGACATTCCTCTCAGTCTGCTTTATATATCTTTCTCTTAAGCATCTACTGCAGCGTCAATGTTCTTCAGCATTCTTCCTCTGCTATTCATGTATCTTTTATTCCTCTGTCTGCCTTTCCTTTCTCTTATTTCAATTGGGGATGCAATTTGTTCTTCTATTTCCTGCTGAATAACTTGGCTTGTGTGAATAAATGATGGATGTGTTTATCTATGCGTGATTACCCTATCTTAATGTAGCTCTGAACTCACAACTTTCTGAGCAATGTAAATGGCATTACAAAATGCTTGTTAATTGAAGCTTTTGAACTTTCATTGCCTGGTAAATAAGGCGTTTAAATGTTGCAAATGTAGTCTGCAATAAAAGATTTATGATTTTCTTCCCTACTTACGTACTTGTTTTTTGACTATGATGTTAATAATCAGGTACCAAAATCATACTTAGTTAAGGTTAATTGCATAGTGATTATTGTCTTTGAGTTCGTCACTTTGAGCAACCCCTTTCACATTTCATGTAGTCATTTCATCCTTTGCATGGATAAAGATAACGGTGTGAACAACTGATGTGGATGTAAACACCCTAAAATAAAAGCTTAAAGTCAGCATGGTAACCTCAAAGACATTGTTTTATTTCCAACCCAGTCTGCTGAAGTACAGATGCAACAAAATTAAAATTGTGTCACTGTTCATATATTTTCTGACTGCACTGTATGTGCCCACACACTCATTATAAGTCACTCTGGATAACTGCATTAGCTAAATGCCCCAAATGTAACACTAAATGCCTTAAAGGAGAATTCCGGCCAAATTTTATGTTAATCTTGATCGCTATAAATATGCGAGTACTTTCGATTGAAAACCCCCCGACCTGAATCGGTGCAGGCAACACTGAGTAGCTGCAGCTACGTGTACAAGCTTCCACTCAGCTAAAACGGCAGTTAACGGGGCAAGTTTTAGAGTGCCTTTGTGCCTCTTAACAGACACACATGGGTGTAATGGGTGTGCTCTATGCCATTGTGGCGACAAATTGTAGTTTATATCCTCCTCAAAAATAGGTAATTGGGCCCTGTAGTGGTTATGACCATATTAGTAACTATGTAACTACATGTAAATGGACTAAATATGCATGTGGCTTGCACAGTAATAACGTTACTGCCAGCTGTAGCTTGCACTTGGAGCAGCTGCTTCATTTGCTATATTACTCCAAGCTTCTTCCCTTGTGAACAACTCGGTGAATAACTCTGAATCCGCTCTTCACACACACGACCATGAAACTCAAAAGGCTCTGCTATATTCTCCTAGTTACGTTACTCCAAGCTTCTTTCCTGCTCTCTTCACTTCACACACACAACTGAATTCCCAGGAGACTGCGCGAGGCAACAGCTAGCTGTTAGATGCTATTAATAAGTGTGTTCCCTTAGCCGGGCAGGCAGCTTTTGTCCCTGCCTTCCTTGCCTCCCGCAGCCGGCAACAATCCCATAAGCGCATGGTGGTGTAGTGGGTGTCCTGCCTTCACAGCGACAAATTGTAGTTTATTTCACCCTCAAAAATAGGTAATTGAGCACTGTAGTTGATATGAACATATCAGTAACTATGTAACTACATGAAATTACCTATTTTTGAGGACTACAATTTGTCGCCGCGAAGGCATGGAGCATACCCACCAATCAGATTTTTTTTTATTTTTGTCTTTGTGAATTCTGAAAACACAGTATTTTGACCATATGTAAATGTCTCTAATACAGGAAAACTATCTGATACAATGACTTTGTTATTGGAACTTTTAGGCACAACAACTTTTCTTTTGAGATTCTGCAATTACACATTTTCTTGTCATCCTCTTTTTTGCTAACAAATTGCTTTTTACCCCCTTCTAGGTCCTTGGAGCTGTTCTTTGCCACCAATCAGAACAACAGAGGTGGCGAGCACATAAACGACAAATCTCCTCATCTTTGCCGCAAGTTCTCCTCTCCACCTCCTCTGTCCATCCAGTCACGTACCTCTTCCCCTGTCCAAACACGAAAGCTTTCCCTCCACTCCCCCATCACTGCCAGGGTCGGAGGCCTCGACCTAACCAGTCCTTTTTCAAACTCCAGCATCAACCATAACACTTCCCAGTCTGCTGCCAGTAGCCCCACATCTGCCCACACCCCCCAAACCCCCCAAACCCCCCAAACCCCAACACCTCAGACCCCAACTACAACCACCTCCTCTTCTCCTCCTCCCTCTTCCACCTCTCCCCCACCCAACAACTCCAAGCAACCGCAGGACCAAGCTCCTCCCATTCCCTTGTCCCCTGACCAGAGTCTCTGCTCGACTGCAGAGGGGGAGGATGTGCCCAAGATCGACCCCTTCTGTGGCAAAGTGAGACGGAGCATCCGCAGAGGTATTTAATACTGTAGTTTCCACATAAATAAAGTGCAAAAAACATTTACACAGCACAGAGCAGTAGGACTGTTTTTTTTGTTTTTTAAATGTAATCATATTTTGCCAATGCAAAAGCACTGTTTCCCTGCCCTCTCTGTCTGGAAAGTTTAAAGTCTGTTTCACATCCAGCAAACTGACATGTGGTCAGATATGGATAGAGGAAAGCTGATCTGCCCTGCTTCCGTGCTGTGAGGCCCATAGATCAGGCCAAGAGAGGGCTGGAATATCTGAATTGTGAAGTATTGGCAGATGATTAAAATTTTTATTCTGTGCTTTAAATCTCTGCGTTGCTGCCATGTATTTTCAATGACTGAGCCACATATACAGTAGAGCCTTAATGGTGCACTGAAATGCAAAAGAGCTAAATGTCACTCCTCAAATGAAGTGAAGTGTTCCATGTAAGAGCAAAAAAGACACCTGGTGGGACATCATTATCTCCTTACATTTGTGTGCTTGAGTCAGTTAAGTCGACTTCCCAACAAACATGCTCAGATCTTCTAATGGTGGTGTTAAACAGCCTTCTTAGACTTGAGAGAGATTGTGTCGGGCCATCTGCAGCAGCACAGCAAGGACAAGCCGCAGTTAGACCATAATTAGCATGTACACACACATACAATAACAGTGTGTACATGACTGTGTGCATGTGTGGCAGCTGCTAACAGCTCAGATCAATTTCAATCAGAAATGTATATGATATATGTATCTATGTACATGCAACTATTTGCACATCCTCCTTTTTGCATGTTGATCTTACCCTTTCTCTTGGCCTTTGTCACTTACAAATTGGCAGTGTGACATTCTAAGCATATTAGTAGATATGAGTCATCAGGTGAAAATAGGCAATTTCTCTGCATGTACATATTAATATCCAAAGCAAAACACAAAGATGCATATGTAGTAGCAAGAGCATCTACAGTAGAGCTCCCTGTAATCAGGTACTGTGTGGTGTTTACTGTTTTAGGGCAGAATACAGATGCGTGACAAATTAAAGGAAAGATCTGAAGAAAATAATCATAGTAATAAATCCAGATGTTTCCATATAGGAAACAAGGGGGCACTTTAATGAGTGTAAAAATTATGTAAAACAAGCTGTTATGTTATTACCTTTACAATCACCAAATCTCCACCCAATTGTACACCTATGGTACATGTAAATGATGATATCCACTGGTTATACTGAGTGATCTCTGCATGTCTGTGAACTTAAGTGTAATAAAGTTCTCCTCTCCAGTAGAGCAGCAACAGTAATGGCCATCATCATGACCATAACCATCATCATCATCCTCCTCATCATCATCCTCATCATCATCCTCATCATCATCATCTTCATCATCATCATTATTCTTGTCTTCCTCCTCTCCTCTTGTCTAGCTGTGCTGGAGTCGGTGGCAGTGGAGAAAATCCTCCCAGAGTCTCCGCAGAGCAGTGAAGCAGGAGACATGTCTCCAAGTCGATCCCCTTCTACACCTCGACACCTCCGCTACAGGCAGCCTGGAGGTAACACTGTGTGTGTGGTTTTATGACTCATAGACTACCTAAACCACAGAGCTATAGCTGGAAGCCCTCGCTGTGCCCACTGCACTGCCACTCTGCAAAGCCAGGCAAAGATCCCTGACCCCGGAGGCTGACATCTTTAGTACAGCAGCATACTATAAAGCTCAAATACAACCAGACAATGGCATAAATGGTCATGTGTGACTGAGTTATGATGGTGATAATATTTTCAATGGTTAAAAAATTAACCGTGATGACTGATATGATCACAGTGAGAATTCTTGTATGGCTGTTGGAAATATTGCCAACAATGAGCAGTGTATGTATTTAAGGTCTGCAATGTGCCTGTAACAACAATTACAATGTTAATGATTGGTAAGTTTCGTAAGTAATGATAAATATAGTTAATGATGTATAGGTGAATTTACATATTTGTATCTAAATTTTCTCTGACGTATATTACAAACACTAGTACAAATGATGCCTGATGTAATGAGTACATCAGCTAAACAAACTTTTCTACATGCAACATATTTTCTTTACGCAAATTACTGGTTTGAAATATAGTCATAGCCGCCAATTTTAGCAGAGCTACACACAGCCTCTAAAGTACAGATTGTGTTTTCAACATATAGTACAGGCCAAAAGTTTGAACACACCTTCTCATTCAATGCGTTTTCTTTATTTTCATGACTATTTACATTGTAGATTATCACTGAAGGCTAAACTATGAATGAACACATATGGAATTATGTACTTAACAAAAAAGTGTGAAATAACTAACTAATAAGAAAATGTCTTATATTCTAGTTTCTTCAAAGTAGCCACCCTTTGCTTTTTTGATAGCGTTGCAAACCTTTGGTGTTCTCTCAATGAGCTTCATGAGGTAGTCACCTGAAATGGTTTTCACTTCACAGGTGTGCCATGTCAGGGTTAATTAGTGGAATGTCTTGCGGATAATCTACAATGTAAATAGTCGTGAAAATATAGGAAACGCATTGAATGAGTAGGTGTGTTCAAACTTTTGGCCTGTACAATGTATATTCTTATACATAACAGTATTGTTGTCGTTGATGATAATTACAGTATGTGTTTGTGTGTTTGCAGTCCAGTCAGGGGAGAACTCACGCTGCTCAGTCTCTCCTGCTTCAGCCTTTGCTATCGCCACAGCAGCAGCAGGACATGGTTCACCACCAGGCATGCACGCACTCATGCACACATGCACGCACGCAAGCACACATGCACGCACGCAAGCACACATGCACGCAAGCAAGCATGTACGCACACACGCATGCATGCAAATACTTTACAACTACTTCACTTGTACTTCTGCAATGTTTGAAATACTTTTAATGAACCATTTTTCAATTGCAATATTGTTACTTTTAATATGTTTCAATTTCAATACTTCTTAACCACCGACAGATTTTGCTTTTGTTGGTAAATACAGTTAAGCCCTAGATCATTATTGAAAGTTTTATATTATGACACAGGAATAATATTTTCTCTCTCTTTTTTCCTTTTTATGTTTTAAATTTTCTCTCCAGTGTTTACTAACTCTGAACGAACTTGTGATAAAGAGTTCATCATCCGCCGAGCTGCAACTAACAGAGTTCTAAACGTACTGCGGCACTGGGTTTCCAAACACTCACAGGTCTGTCAGGGCCTACAAATGTGTGCGTGCGTACGTGTGTGCGTGTGTGCGTACGTGCGTGCGTGTGTGCGTGCGTGTGTGCGTGCAAGTTTGTGGTCCTTTGTTTTTGCTGGGGTTATCAAGTCTGTGGTCTCATTAAAACAGGTGTCTGATACATTCTCTCTTTGCTCCACTGCCCTCACTTGAGCATGTAAACAGCCACAAGCACACAAACAGACTCAATATTGTTGCTGTGTCAATTAGACAACCAACTCAACTCACCCCAGTCTACCCACTCTTCTGCTTAACAGCCAGTGTTGCCTCTAATGAAGTGAATATCATAGTAATTGCTTGACTCCCCGCATAGAGGTCTAATCGATCTGTATCTGCATCGATTTGTTTCACGTATATTCTTCAATAACATAAAATGCTGGGGTGACAGGGACACTTTTGTCGGCTTATTAATGCAGAGGAAAAGCACAAACACACACACACACACACACGCACACAGTATACACCCACTCAAATTTTTCTTTAGGAGGCCCACGAACAAAAAGCTTGTTAAAACTAACCTTTGAACAAGAGTTGAATTGGTGTTGGAATGAAAAGGACAAAGAGGAGGAAAAGAAGGTGTCTGTATTTGTATATATATATATATATATATATATATATATATATATATATATATATATATATATATATATATATATATAAATATGTGTGTATATAATCAGACTAAATAAATTTTTAACACAGATATTTTGCTCTCTTTAATATCTCCAAATGTTGCAAATCACAGATTAGAAGAACATTTATAGTAGTATTTATTTTTTTTATGGTTTTTGCATCAATGTGATACCTTACCTTTAAGTTTATAGGCGTTACATTTGCTGGATTAGCTTAACCACTTAATGTTCTTATGGTGTATCAGTCCCTCAACCTCAACAATTATGAAAACTATGTCAATGTGCACAAAGTTACACAAAAGACAGTTTAAACTATTAAATATGTATAATTACCATTAATAAAATTATGTCCAATATCCCACTTGAAGTCAGTTAAATAAGGTATTATCTTATACCTTATTATCTACAAATTAAAAATGTTCTTTATCAATTATCACAATAAATATCAATATTACTGTCTAAAATTAAATCTACCATGATAGAAGATTTTGTTCACCCCTAACTTCTATCTTTGTGAGAACCAATTTGAGGTTTCAAAAAACATATTCTGGTTAGCTTTTACTGCTGGTCTGATTTTAGAGTTTAGTTTAATGTTAGGGCACAATAACTAATTACATACATGTCTATGAGGGTCCCTTTAACTATGGAAGTTCATTTGTGTTTGTGTTTAGGACTTTGAGATGAACGGGGAGCTAAAGATGTCCGTGATCTGTCTTCTGGAAGAGGTCCTCAGAGATCCGGACCTCCTGCCTCAGGAGAGAAAAGCTACTGCAAACATACTAAGGTACCACACACACAAAATCATGCACGTAAATATGCACACACACACAAACATACAGAATTGGTATGAAGCACTCGAATGTAACATTTAAAAGGTGAATAATTTCTGCCATGAATTTGTCTTCATGTATGAAAGCTTCTCATTATTCTATTGTGTTAAGTTCTACTGTATTCTATTGTTTTATATTCAGTTGTATTCTGTCCTATTATATTCTGTTTTATTCTATTCTGTTCTATTCTACTCTTTTGCGATATGTTTTATTCTGTATTATTCTGTTGTAGCATGTTCTGTTATTATTTTATTCTCTTTCATTTATTCTATTGTACTCTGTTTCCTAGTGCCCTTTCTCAGGATGAGCAGGACGATGCCCAGCTGAGGATAGAGGACATCTTACAGATGGTGAGAAAAACTGCAGTACATTAAATCCTCGAATGAGTCATTGCAAATATATTATTATACTTTTAAAATACACCAGTTCTTATTATTTTGGGTCAATAAAGAGGCAGTTAACTGCAGAGAAAAAAATTCTACCTTTTGCTGCATAACGTACATCTCTGGTTATGCAGACTGGCTAAGTGATACAGCTTTAGTTTGAATTAATGTGGTTCTCTATGGGATGACCTGTTGTATGAAGCCAGCATCCTTGAAGTACTTTCTCATTAATACACACCGACCTCCCCCAAATACTTTATCAGTTCCCAAAGATAAAAATAATCAGGAGTCATTAGTGTTATTTCGGCTTAATAATGACTGGGAATCACAAATACACACACACACACACGCACGCACGCACGCACGCACGCACGCACGCACGCACGCACACACACACACACACACACACACACACACACACTATTCCCTCCTCAGGCTGAAGGGGTAAAACATCCCTCTCTTGATGGTGACTGTCTCCAGGGAACTGTCATAAAATATATTGATCATAGCCAGTCTCTTCAAAAGTTATCTATATATCCTTGTTATTTGTGTTATGGGGTGAATTTCTGTCTATTAATGACTCTGTCTGTTTGTGTCCGTGTGTGTGTGTGTGTTTAGGCGGACTGTCCGAAAGCAGAGTGTTTCGAGTCTCTCCCAGCAATGGAGCTGGCCGAGCAGATCACACTTCTGGATCACATCGTCTTCAGAAGCATTCCTTATGAGTCAGTCCTTTCGTAACACTCTCACACTGTTATCTGATTCAGGCCAAACAAAACTAAATCACCTTTATGTATGTTGCTTGTTAAGAGACCAGTACAGGTTTCCTAGGCAGCTCCATAGAAAAGTATATTTTCAAAAGCATTGAGGAAAACTGATGGCATTGCATTTAGATTTACTTAATATTGAATTGACATCAACCTATAAGATATTGACATCACTATGTGGTAAGTTGCTGCCATGATAAAGTTTTCTCCCTCACATCAGCAACATCTGCAACAACTGCAATTAAAGTTTAGATTTTTTTGCGCCATGTATTTATTGATTTAATCTTTTGATAATGGGGGTCAGGGGCCTCGGCGGACCAGACCCGGGCGTCCGAGGCTAGCTCTGGGGATGTGTCACCTCTCTGAAGGGGGAAGGAGACAGAACTTGTGTGGAAGGTGGAGCGCTACCAGTTAGATCTGGTGGGGCTACGTTGGAGTTTACCCTGGTAGACAAGATCGTTGTCTCCCTACGCCTACGGATTGTTGGGGGGAAAACTGTCTGTTGTTTGTGCATATGCACAAAACAGCAGCTCTGAATATTTGCCCTTCTTGAATGGAGTCCTGCATGGGGCTCAAGTAGGAGATTCCATAGTTCTGCTGGGAAACTTCAACTTGGGCAATGGAGACACCTGAAGATGCGTAATTGGGAGGAACGGCCTCCCTGATCTGAACCCCAGCAGTCATTTTGTTGACTTCTGTGCTAGTCATGGATTGTCTATAACAAACACCATGTTCAAATATAAGGATGTTGCTCATAAGTGTAACTGGTACCAGAGCACCCTAGGCTGATGGTTGAGAATCGATTTTGTAATCGTATCGTCTGATCTGAGGCCGCATGTTTTGGACACTCTAGGGAAGAGAGGGGCAGAGCTGTCAACTGATCCCCTTCTGGTGGTGAGTTGGGTCAGAGGGGTGGTGATTCCCCTGGGGGACCAGAGAGTGTGTTCCAATTACAGGGGTGTCATACTTCTCAGCCTCCCTGGAAAAGTCTACTCCAAGGTGCTGGAAAGGAGTGTTCGGCCGATAGTCGGACCTCAGATTAAAGAGGAACAATGTAGAGTCCGCCCTGGTTGTGGAACAACAGACCAGCTCTTTACTCTCGCTCGGATTTTGGAGGGGGCCTGGGAGTATGCCCATTCGGTCTACATGTGTTTTAGGCATCTGGTAAGGATGCCACCTGGGTGTCTACCTAGGGAGGTGTTCCAGGGACATCCAGATGGGAAGAGGCCTGGGACTATGTGGACAGATTATATCTCCCCCCTGGCCTGGTAACACCTCTGGATCCCCCAGTCAGAGCTGGCTAATGTGGACACCGGATAAGCGGTTGAAGATGGAAGAAGATGAAAGATGGGTTCTGGAAATCATTTTTTTTCCATTCAGTAGCTCTAAGTTACCCTAGTTTCCTCTCCTGCTGGTCAGGTAACGTGGGTGGCACATACATAGTAATTAAACTCTGTTTTAAGGTGTAAATGTGGTTGTATTTCTTCTATATAATGACACATTTATCCATGAAATTACATATCATATAGCTTATAGTAAAACAGGTTCAACGCCTCGCTGTGCTGCCGTCTTTCATTAAAGTTTCCAACTCTTCAGCTTGGGTTTTAAAAACCAGTTGAAGGAAACAGAGTTAGCTTTTAAATAATTAAAACTAGAAGCATACGTGTTTTGTAGTTTGTCAAAACTTTATATTTGGATACATGGCAATACAAGATTTTCATCCAACAATAACGTCACGTGCATCTAGCCCAGTTCATGATAGTTCAGCCTTCAATTAGTTTTAGAAATCCTTATCAACCTCTGCTGGGGATGTAATAATATCCTTAAGTCACAGCTAATGTAACTTATATCTTGTGAAATTATTGTGCTGTATTTTAGTGTGGGTGATCCCATTTTGACTTATCACGTGTCTGTCCCCTCTAAGAGAGTTCCTGGGGCAGGGCTGGATGAAGGTTGATAAGACAGAGAGGACGCCATACATCATGAAAACTACTCAACACTTTAATGATGTAAGCTCTTTCAATATGTCAAGAACCTTTTTTTCTAACCCTTCTGTAAATATCCAACACATCCTTTTATATTTAATTTTCTTTATCTTTTGAAGATGAGTAACCTGGTGGCATCACAGATTATGACGCACACCGATGTGGGCTCAAGAGCCAACTCCATAGAGAAGTGGGTTGCTGTGGCTGACATCTGCCGCTGTCTCAACAACTACAATGGAGTCCTGGAGATCACATCCGCGCTCAATCGCAGTGCTATCTACCGTTTGAAGAAGACCTGGGCTAAAGTCAGCAAACAGGTGGAATAATTCTCCATCAATCCTCTATACATAACAGCTAGTGTATATAAGGCTTACCTAAGCATGGATGATTAGAAGAAAGTCATTTGGTCTTTGTATTGTCTTCAAATGTATATAGAATTTATGTCATTAGAGAGTTCCCGGGAAAGAAAATGCAAAGTTGCATTTACCTTTAGCTGTTCTTTTCTCAATTCTGATGAGCACTACGTAAATCGATTAAAGCCATAATCCAATCCAATCCAATCACCAGACAGTCTGTCTCTCCACCAAGCCATGCTGCCTGTTCAGGGCTGAAGCAAATTCGATTTTGTCATTTTATTATTATGAAGAGTAAGTGGATTTTGGCTTAATGCAACTGTCTTGTATGTCCTGTGTTAGTCTGATTATGTAAATAAATGTGGAAATCTGGTATTGTCCAGACTAAAGCCCTGATGGACAAACTACAGAAGACTGTGTCCTCTGAGGGAAGGTTTAAAAATCTGAGGGAGACCCTGAAAAAGTGAGAACTTTGCAAATCATGTTATACACATCACACTTAAGAAAATAAAAATGTACTTTGATTGACTTTGAGACAATTTATTACGTGCATGATTTTTTTCACAATTTCTTCATCCAGCTGCAACCCTCCATGTGTGCCATACCTGGGAATGTATCTAACAGATCTGGCCTTTATTGAGGAGGGAACGCCCAATTTTACTGAGGAAGGTCTTGTTAACTTTTCCAAAATGAGGATGGTAGGCACATAAATGCATAAAGAAATTATGCAAATCATCTGTACACTTTACACTGTATACTTAATAAAGTTTTCTTTAGATATCCCACATCATCAGAGAGATCCGACAGTTCCAGCAGACTCCATACAGAATAGAGCATCAAGCCAAGGTACTTTTCTGTATACAAATTGAATATTTTTTCCTTATAGGAGTGCCTTTTATTTCTTAAGAACATCACAGAAGCAGCACTGAACATCATCGAATGTACAGTACATTTTATTAATCATAAATTATAAACTTTATTCATATAGCACTGTAAAAAAATGGCTATACTAGCAAAACACATAGCAATTGCTTTCATTAATTGTGATATAAAGTGTAAGCCATCTTAAATCACTAACCCCCTTTTACTGCTTATTAGCTGTCACCTACTTAAATACTACTATACTATAACATTTTAATGACATGCTATACTACAACAAAAACAACAAAATGAAGCCGTAGCTTTTGCTGGTCTGCAATTTACAATATCCGTCCCCCCTTTTTATGTTTTTTTTTCCAGGTGACCCAGTACCTTCTGGATAAGACCCTCATCATGGATGAAGAGACACTCTATGATCTCTCACTGAAGATTGAGCCCAGGCTTCCAGCATGAGTTACAGGTGTTTGTGGCCAGTGGGAGCCTGCCGAACCTGGACCCCAAAGGGCAACATGTCCACGTAATCTCATCAATCAAGAGGAAATCAGAAAGTTTCGAGAGTGACGTGGAAATAAATATAAGAGCGATACTGACTGAAGTGAGAGAGTCAAATATGAGGCCAGTTGAACAAGCTTTTACAAGAAAGGGAGCATGAGAAGAGAACAGGTTTAGAATTTCTAAGGTGATGGATTGATTGTCTTCAAGGAGAACAAGAGAAAAAGGTTCTGGTTGCATTGCGTGAGGATTTTTATGACATGTCGCTGTGTGTGCTCATTCCTGAGTTGAGAGTGCTGTGCACATGACATCACACTTCCTCAGACAGCCTGAGATTGCAGGAAAGGCTGAGAGCATCAAGTGAATGGATGAAATACAGTGAATGTAACAGAGATGTAGCATATACAGATAGTGTAAGAGAGAGATGTCCGAGCTTGTGTCTCTTTGCTGTTGTCTGTGTTCTGTTACCTGTGCATTTCCGTGCCATGTCTTGGAGCAAGATTCCCAAAATATGCTTTATGTCATGATGGTCACTGCACAAATCTTGCATGATTTCAGCTTGGGATGTAACTGTCTAAATGGCCTTCAACCTGACCCCTGAACCTCTGCTTAGCATGCTTCACTCTTACCGGGTTGACTCTTTAAATCACTATGCATACTCAGTGGGCTTGATATGGCAAAATGCCTTTAAGTCTTCAATATAATGTAGAAAGATAATAAAATGAACGTAATTTAAAGTGGAAAAATTTGATATATTTTGATAAAGTAGCCAATTTTTCCATTGATAAAATAAAGAATTCTGTATTTGTCTTTAGTCGGTCTTTGCCTAAAGATATCCGTTAAAAATGGAAAGCTCTTTCTAAAAAACATTCCACATGAATTATACAAAATTAAAATCTTCATCAGTGCCTTCCATTAGTGTAGGTCAACTTCCCCACACTTGCCAATTTACAAGCATAAAGTTTTATATAAACCCTGCTTAGAAATCCTAAGATTTCTTTTATAAATTGGACTGTAGTTTCACTTATTCAACTTCTTTTTTCAGAAAATAGTTCAGATAAATTCAACAGTAGCATGTTAGTGTAAACAGTGAAGTCATTGCAGCAAATATCTCCCTCTAGTGTTTAAACATTGTTATAACCACTACTGTCCCAAAGCTTTTGCAGCGTTTGTGTGCAGTTTGATTTCTTTAGCTTTTAGATACTGACATGTGTAGTCAGGTCCCAGTGTGTAACGCTTGGATGTAGGCTGGGACAGTTTTTGCACTCTCTGAGATGTAGCTTTGCTTGAGTGACAGTATGATCGTTATTTACAATGCTATTTATTTCATTAGATACTGTATTTATGTTATTTTTGTATAGTGACATATCCACACATATCAAATGATTGAAGAAATACTTTGAATTGTTATGCTGTGAATATTCATTTTATTGTCTATTTTTTGTCTCTCCTGTTTTTATGTTTAATTCTAGTTTTGCATCCAATGCTCTTGTATTGCAAGAAAATCTGTTTAACTGTATCATTAAAAAACAATGTCTTTTGAAAAAAAATGTAGCATTTGAATAATCGGAATTTATTTTCCGTATTGTTGATATGATGATCATATAGTTGTCCTGCATGCACACAACAGCTGCATGTTGTACATGCCTGACTGGACGCTCCCTGTGCGTTCTCCCTCTGCTTCTCTATATTGTCTCTGTAGCTGCCAGGAGGCTCTCTTAAAAGGCATAGACACAATATTTTGGCCCATTTGTCTCTCCGTATATCTCATGATGTCAATCATAGTCTTTAGGCTATGTCATCTGCAAAACAGTCTGTTGTTATGTTGGATGTTATGCAGGCCTAAGTGAAAACAGAGAACTTTACTCATAAACAATTAACCTTGTTCCAGATTGATTAGAGGAAATGTTTTCAGGCTTTGCTTTTTGGCACCGTGTCCTTTGCACTGCGTCTCTAGTGTGTATGGTAGTGTATGTTTTACATGTTTGTATTGAAAACATGCAATGTTTGTATTTGAATATCATTTTTGTGTTATGTTTGCATTTTTCACGGGTAGGTTCAGGAGAAATAAATTCAACATGCCTTATGTGTTTGTGCATTTCCTTGGACTGTGCAATAATTTCGACTCCAGAGTGCATCAACAAATGAAAAATGTGGGACCAAACAAACCTATCTACCTTTGTATAATCAGAGAACAGTTTGATTTAACCCAGAAATCATCTTTGGGGATTTTATCCGGTGCTGAGGTCTAAGAGTAGACTGCTGTAAGACTGCGAGTAGAATTCCCTACTCATTATTATTTCATTAATATTACAGAAAAAAACTAAACTTTAATAACACTCCTCTAAAATTAGCCAAAAACACCTATCCAAGGCATACCCAAAGTAAATTGGAAGCTGTTTTTGAACCATTCGTTCTACATGCTGTCTGTGTTTTTTATTTAGGTTTAAAAGGTTTAAAAGGTCAACCAAAGTTCATGCATATTTCAAGAAAAACACAGTATATAAACGGTACACCACTTATACTTTGGCCTATAAGACAGTTGGATCCTCAACCAGGGTTTCACATTCATATGCCCAGGGGAATAATTTTGTTTGATTTGAAGATTGTTTCTGAGAGTATTAGTGTGATAAACCATGTGTCAAAGGTTTGTCAAAGCCAACAATATGAAAATGTTCATTTTGTTAAAACAAAGCAAACATATATGATACATTACCAGAGGACAGTTTGAACTGTAAGATTGTAAAACTTGACTGGAGTCTATACTTCCTCCACCACTGTTTTTTCAGCCATTATTTTGTTGCTTTTGTCACTGAACACTGCTGAAAGAAACTGCTTATTGTCATGTACTGTGACCTGGGACCATTCTGCCACCCTGTGGTCATGAATAGCATTGCATCGTAAAAACATGACCAGTGTACAAGACCGGATCTAATCTCCTCCTAATCTTAATAATTATCTCATTCTTACAAGTTAAACAATAATACTAGTAAAGTAAAAAAGGCAAAAAGAAAAAAAAAAGCTCAAATTTCTCTTTTTTAATCTCAGCTACTGCTGATTTGATATGTGATGAGTTGTTAACTGGAGATTGCAATTTCATGGAAAAGTATTTTAATTATATCAAATAACATTAATCCAAATTTACAATGTCAAACTGCAGGGCACTGAAGGGCTGTTGGACAACAAATGTGTAAAATGTATTACCTTTAGATAATTATAATACAATTACAATAATTATAAAGAGTGAATGATATTTAATTTACCAGCTGTGACATCAAAGTGAGGTTTAAGTATGAAGAGGACATGCTGTTGAATGCAGTTTCTGTATCTAAAGATAGAAAAACAGACATTGCCATTTGTGTTTGCACAACAGCAAGAAGGACAGGGAAACAGCAAGAAGGAGAATGAGACAGACCAGACAGAGGAAGTGAAAGAGAAAAGTGGTGCAGTGTGAATCACAGACAAGTTGAGCAAGTGTTTGCAAAATGATAAAGTCATTGTTCCAAATGTTGTCATGGAGATGTGACAAGTTAGCAGAAGGCTGAAGGGTGGCAGTTGTAGGTTGTATTTGTCTTTCAGTGGGAGTTGTATAGCAGATCAACCAGACCAACTCTTTTTCTGGATAACAGTTATGTGAAGTTTACCACAACACTGCTGGTGGGATATCTCAGACCCCTTTCCAGTCAAAGACGGCAACGGCCTAGTGAAAATTAGGTATACTGGATTTGAAATACTGGGAAAAAACAAGGAGAGGACATTTAAATTTAGAGACACAATGCATAGGTAATAATGAATAAGTATTTAAAAAAGAAGGACGGAACCAGCCCAAGGAGAGATTTCTATATAAAAACCTGCAATGCCACTAAGTGTGTGGACATACAGAGATGCCCATTTAGCAGCAGCTAGGAACAAAATATTTAAGGTCTTTCATGAGTGTCATATGTATTATAATGATAATATAATTAAATAAAATGCCTAAAAAGCCCTGCAAATTTGTGTGTGTGTGTGTGTGTGTGTGTGTGTGTGTGTGTGTGTGTGTGTGTGTGTGTGTGTGTGTGTGTGTGTGTGTGTGTGTGTGTGCATGCGTGTGTTTGAGTGCATGTGTGAAGAGGCAGGCAGACATGCTGACTGACAGTATAAAGAGGATTTTCTGTCTGTCACTCAGTGAGAGGCTAATCCCAAGCCAGTGTCCCCACCTCTCTGATCCCAGCTCTGTTCTTCAGTCTGCTCTCACTCTGCAGATCGAGCCTCCACGGACTGAGCTGCAGGAAACACATAGGTCCTTTGCTGCCTCCACTCTTTAGACAAAACTCAGGTGAGTGATGGACTGTCCCTCCTCATCTCTCAGCTCTTTTCCTTCTCTCTGTCCTGTCTTATATGTACACATGCTTCTCTTGGAGAAGTGAAAACACTGTCAACAGCAGTAAGGCAGCCTTTCAAACATTATTCCCTTGTGTTTTGGATTTAGGTTCACTTATTCTAAAGAAAGTGGAATATTCTGAAAGAAGACAATGCATTTAAATTGTTGTGACAGTATGCATAAAGAGCTGATTATCAATATGATAATCAATAATAGAAGTTTCACAGCACACGCAAAGAGACTCCAATCTTTTCATCAGCTGTCTTTGCCTTTTGCTTTTTACTTGCTCCAGGGGTGGATTTATAGCACACTGTAGCCTACACAGCAGCCTCTTGTATTAGGACCTCTTAATCTGCCTGATACTTACAGGAACCAGCAACCTGTTGTTTAATTGGTCTGTTTCTTAAATCATTAAATCATTACAGTTAACATGTCTTTCCCCATTTCAGAATTCATTTAATCTTCTAATTTCAGAAGAGAATCCCTCTAATCCTTTCCACCCTATTTATTACCTTTTAACCCCTTCTCCTGACCTTAAAGCAGCAATTTTCCAAAACTGTTTCACTGGTTCATCAACTTGTAACAGGGTGAATGGCACTTCTGCATTCGCTTTGTGGCTCTCTACTGGCTATAACCTTACATGCAAGTTTGACAGATCGGGTAGCAGATCTGTAGTTCCAAAGAAACATAATGGGACAATTCCTCTTCCAACGGTTAGTGGCACCGAAGTGGGAAAAGTTACATAGTGTTGCTTTAATGTGACACATCCTATACTGCCCCTTTTTCCTCCACACTTCATTCATTCACTGTTTGTGTGTGTGTGTGTGTGTGTGTGTGTGTGTGTGTGTGTGTGTGTGTGTGTGTGTGTGTGTGTGTGTGTGTGTGTGTGTGTGTGTGTGTGTGTGTGTGTGTGTGACAGTTGACTTTGACACCCTGGTGGCTGCTTCTAGAATAATCTCATCACACAGACCTCAGAAGTAGCCTATGTGTTACTCAAGCATTTGCTAGGTTTATGCAATTAGTACTTTGGTCTGAGTATGTACCTGTGCAGATGTGTAATAATTACATCTTAATGTAAACTTAAGATGACTGTTGAACTGTATGACAAACAGTGGGGAAAGTATTTCTAGATTCCATCTTTATCCTCACAAACTTTATCATTTTGACAGTTAAATTCACTACTAAAATGTGTTTCCTTCTAAGTACCATGGTCACAGAGCAACAAATACAAATAGAAAATGTTTTAAGTGCTGTAACATTGTCAGTAGTCATTTAAATACAAAAGCCACAACCGCTGCTACCTCCAAACATGTATTTACTGCAATCCCAAAAAAGGCCCATTGTAAATGCTTGGATTACTACAACCTTACACAATGCTCTTATCTCACCACTGTGTGATTTGTAAAGCAAAATACAAGTGGTACAACAAATACTCTTCTACATATTGTTGTCTATCTGCTCCCTTCTGTGCCTCTGGGCAGTCTGGTTTAACAATCTGATTCCAAATTATCAGCTTCTCCTAAATGCCATCTGTGACATTCAGGGAGGATTATGCAGTAAAGTTCAGGCTTGTAGCTCCGTATGCTACAAGGTAGCACAAATACACATTAACATTTATAACTCCAAAATGAGACTATAACCAACTATGTATTACCACAAGCAGTGTTCGTATACACATTGGGATCAAGTGGTAAACTCAGTCACAGTACTTTCCCATAAGAAGTAATGAGACTGGAAATTATAATTTTTGGAGTTTTTAAAGTTGATGGAATGTCATCTTTGCCCTCTGACCTTTCACCAGGTAATAACCAAGACCCCGAAATTATGGCAAACTCTTTCACCCGTATAATGTCTGGCCGTAACACGGCTGTGATTTTGGCCAGCATTGGCGCTGGCACACTGGTATCTGGTTACATCCTCAGCGACAACACTGCTGCTGCTGCTGCTGCTGAGAGGACAAGGCTTTATCCACCCAGGTAGGTATTTAGAAAATTGTAGACATTTATTTTATACATTACCATATTACAGAGGCACTACTGAAGCAAACTAAATGTTTTAATTAAAAAAGTATTTGTCTTGTAAAGGTAAGGGACTATAAAAAGGGAGTAGTGAAGCTTCTTTATCCAAACACTAAGTTAGTTGTTGATAACATTCTACAGCGCTGATTTCCCTGACCTGAGGAAGCACAACAACTGCATGGCAGCAGCCCTGACCCCAACCATTTATGGACGCCTGAGGGACAAGACAACCCCCAACAACTGGACCCTGGACCAGTGCATCCAGACAGGTGTGGACAACCCTGGACACCCCTTCATCAAGACTGTGGGCATGGTAGCTGGAGATGAGGAGAGCTACGAGGTTGGAGCTCATGTTTGCAGGGAGTTGTTGTGTCTTCAGTCTAGAAATGAGGGTGAAAACTCAACTTGATTTTTCCTGTCAGGTGTTTGCTGAGCTCTTTGACCCTGTTATCAAGGATAGACACAATGGATACGATCCTCGCACAATGAAGCATCCCACTGACCTGGATGCTTCCAAGGTAACACCCACATAATAGTAATAATAATAATAATAATAATAATAATAATAATGCATACTTTATTAGTCACGCAAAGGGAAATTACAATTAAACTTGTTTTTATACAGATTACACACAGGCCTGAATTACACACACATGTACAGTACCTATACATGCACTAATGGAGAGATGTCAGAATGAGGGGCTGCCCATGGAAAGGCGCCCCGAGCAGTTGGGGGGTTTAGTGCCTTGCTCAAGAGCACCCAGGAGGTGAACTGTCATCTATCCAGCTACATGTCCTTATATAGTATAAGTTCTTTATTTTATTTTTTTATCAGATCACCTCAGGAATGTTTGATGAGCGCTACGTGCTATCAACTCGTGTCCGTACCGGTCGTAGCATTCGTGGGCTGAGTCTTCCTCCTGCATGCTCGCGCTCTGAGCGCCGTGAGGTGGAGCGTGTGGTTGTGACAGCTCTGGCTGGCTTGAAGGGAGACCTGACTGGTCGCTACTACAGCCTTGGCGAGATGTCTGACAGAGAGCAGAAACAGCTTATTGATGTAAATCACACACACTCAGAGACAAGGTTCTGTACTCTTTTTTTGATGACCAATGCCATCTAATGTCCCCCCTGATTCCTCTATCCCTTCACTGGCCAATCAGGAGCACTTCCTGTTTGATAAACCCGTGTCACCTCTGCTCACCGCAGCTGGGATGGCCAGAGATTGGCCTGATGCTCGT
Organism: Percina caprodes; assembly: GCA_013375575.1. Lineage (NCBI taxonomy): Eukaryota > Metazoa > Chordata > Actinopteri > Perciformes > Percidae > Percina > Percina caprodes. The sequence continues at coordinate 469,094 of JABXJD010000248.1, forward strand.
GGTATCTGGTAAGATTAGGAGAAACTCATTGTAGAAGAAATACTGCTGTTTTTTTAGTTTAGCTGTAGTCACTGTAGATTGCCTAGAGTGCCAAGAAACATATTTTTGAAGTGATATGCCTCAGAAGTTTGATCCAGGTTTCATTCGCGGCCATGACTAGTGGTTGGTTTATGACCATCTTTATCCCATAACTATTTTTTTTAGCAATGTAAAAGTGTCTTATTTAATGACATATACCAATTTATTATTTATTATTTACTATTTAGGGAATTTGTGAACATTGGCATCTGACACCATTGAGCACCACCATCATTTAGTACAGGATCAATGTGACTGGAGAGAAGTAGGTTATTCAGCAGAATTAGATTACACTTTTTTTCTGTAAAATTCTGTAAGAACAGATAATGTAGACCTCACTGTGTCCTCATTACTGCAAGGCTTAAAATCACTAGAAAACAAGAAGCAGATTTAGACTCACTCACTGCTGGAATTCAATGTGCTTTTTCATTAGTTTTACAATACATGGAAATGCTTTTTTTCCTATCCATGTAGTGCTTAGTACATCACTGGTAGTATCCTGAAACTTGCACTTGCAGCTCCTCCAGACTGTAACTAATAGGTTACTTTATCTCATGTTTTAATGCCCTAATTATACCTTCACACTTTTCAAACAGCTATTTCACGCTCCTCTGCAAATTCAATCTGTTTTTTTCTCATGCCTTTCTTCTTTCTTTACTTCCATAACTCCAACTTCAGCATTATTTCCTTTTTGATAAAGTAGTGTTGCCACGACCCCCAACTCCACACCTGTGTCTATGTAGCCCATGACTGGCCTGATAATTTCTCTGCTGAATGATTCAATTGTATTGGGTATCATTGGAGTTTAATTATTCCTGATTGTCTCAGGCACAACAATGAGAAGAACTTCTTAATCTGGATCAATGAGGAAGACCACACACGGATCATATCCATGGAGAAAGGAGGAAACATGAAGAGAGTGTTTGAAAGGTTCTGCAGAGGTCTTAAACAGGTATGTCTTTGTAATGTATTGCTCCATAATTGAAATAGTTCAGCCATGCAGTTTATCTCAGTGTAAGGTAAAGTATTGTAAAGACTTTGCCTGCAGATTGTATTAAAAGTAGGCCATGAAAAACAAAATATACAGAAAATCAAGATACTGGGCCTTTCTGTTATCTTTTATATGTGTTCCAAAAAGTAAACATATAAATCAAAAGTCTTTTCTTGCATCTTTTAGGTGGAGCATCTAATTCAGGAGAGAGGCTGGGAGTTCATGTGGAATGACCGTCTGGGCTACATCCTCACTTGCCCCTCCAACCTCGGCACTGGGCTAAGGGCTGGTGTGCATATCCGCCTGCCCATCCTCAGCAGGGTAATGCAGGAAAAGAAATTCAAGTTAGACAATATATATTCTCTCGTATTTCAGTTGTCATGACTGAAAATTATTTACTGTGTGTTTTTCATGATCTAGGACCCTCGCTTTAAAAAGATCCTGGATAACTTGAGGCTTCAGAAGAGAGGCACAGGAGGCGTTGACACGGCTGCTACTGGAGACACCGTGGACATTTCTAACCTTGACCGTCTGGGCAAGTCAGAGGTAAACACGTGAAGAGATAAGCAGCATCTGAAGTAAGAGTAGAAAAGAGCAGCAGGCAAAGAGAGTTAGAGTTAGACAGAGCACATCAGGCATCCCAACAGGTGTGGGCTCTGAATAAGCGTACCCACTGCTGATCTGTAATCCAGAGGGGGAGGTGCCAGTTGAGGTTAAAGACTTGTCTACTTAGCAGAGCCTTTCCTGCTGCACTTGATCAAGGTACTACCCATCAAAGGCTGTTATAGATAGGTCATAGATACATAAGGTCAAGGTAATAAAGTTATTATGATCACCTCTTTGCTTATGGTTTATGTTAGAGTCTGCAAATCACATTCAATCAGAGCAAGTCCGAAACTCAGAGAGCAAAAATGAATTGAACTTGCCAGATGTCAGCAGATTATGAAGAGGTGTTGGGGGTGAGGGGGTGATTTAGGCATCATGTATTCTAGTAACACACAACTAAGAATAGCAGAGAACCTACATTTAAAAACAGTTTATAAACAGACAACTGTTACAGATTACTTTCATTTTTCTTTTCTGATTGCATAATGTGAATGGTTTAAAAACCGTCCCCTTTTGATGTCCAAAAAGACATAAAGTATGTACATTCCTATCTTGTTCCCAATTCTTCTTCTTTTCTATGTGGACATAAAAACCTTTCTGCAGTAAGTGAAAGGGTACTTAAGAAAGAGTAACCCACAAAACCTGGGTTTAAAAATATATTTACTTTAATCCAAAGAAATCAGCTGATTTCACTTATTTACTTACATACTTCTTTTTATCAAATTAAATGAAACCCTGCAAACTCTCAGTGACACATCATGGAGAACCACTGGGTTTGCTAATTATCAGGACCATAGTAGATCATAAGCATGGATATAAATTCAAATGTAACCTGAACCTGTGTAACAACTATATACATATTGATCTTTGACACTAGTTACTATGCATCCGCAGGTCGAGCTGGTACAATTAGTGATTGATGGCGTAAATTACCTGATTGAATGTGAGAAGAGACTGGAGAGGGGGCAGGACATCAAGATCCCCTCCCCCATCTCTCCATTCAGGAAGTGAACGTCACCTTTGCTGGGAATCCTGGAATAGAGCAGGCGCTCCAACCGCTGGTTGTTAAACTGTTGGTCTTACAAGATATTCATGGCATGTATACTGTAGCACTGTACTGACTAAATATGCACAATAAATTAATTCCATGTACAAAAATTCTAGACACATTGTATTATTTCATAGTTTTATTGCCTCTAAAAAGAGTACCTGAAACCTAAACCATTAAAAAACTAAGATTATAAACTGTGGTGGAAAGTAACTAAGTAAATTTACTAAGTGCAGTTACTTGTACTTTACTTGATTTGCTACTTCAAAAAAATTTTTAAGTTAGAGTTATCTGACAGCTATTGTTAATACTATCAGATTAGGATTTTTTATTAAATAAAACAATTCATAATCTTATATATATATATATATATATATATATATATATATATATATATATATATATATATATTGCATTGCACATCAAACCAGTGGTTCTCAACTGGCTTGTGGCCCCTTACAAAAAAGCAGTACTGTATCTAGTTGGGGCTCCTTGTCACATTTCAGATGTAGCAGTTCCACCAAAGAGACATTTCCCCTCTAAACTTCTCAAATGGTTTAATCAAAATAACAGTTTGAGGCCAAATTATCCAATATTTCATAAATCAGAGAACATTAGAGGAAAGTCCAAAAAGAATGAATACAATTTATTTTCCTCCTACCCCATTATTTAATTATTTAATATTTTGATCCAGTGGAGCACCAATATACTACTAATATATTATACTTTAGTAATACGAAACTACTATACTTTAGTATACTAAATACTTTAGTACTAAGTACTAGGGAAAGAACTAAATACTTTAGTATACTAAATACTAATTACTAAAGTAATTTTTTTCCGCAATATTTCTGCAATTGCTCTAAGGTTTTGAATTCAGTTCTTTTACTTGTAATTGAGTACTTTTACATTCTTGTTTTGGTACATTGACATAAGTAAAAGATCTAAATACTTCTTCCACAACACGGGTTGTTTATCAAATCCAACTAAGTCATATCTGTTTACCTAAAAAGCACATGAAAGTGTGGCAAACTAAATTTTATATTAAAAAGTCTCAGCTATCATAACACTATAATTCCTGTAAACTAATGCAAAACAAGATTATAAAACAGAGCTACAACAAAGTCAAACAGAAAAGAAAGCACAACCAAGTGCACACAATATACAGTGAATACTCACAAAGTAGCTTCATATTCTTCTATGAAAAAGAAATAAACAGCAAGGAATAAAAAAGTACCCCAAGGATGTACTGTATTACACCTCAGTAGCTGGTGGTTAACCTGGCAGTGGGACCCCACCTGCCTCCTATACAAGGCCTTTAATCCAGGGGAAAAAGGTCAAGCTCATTACAGACACCAGACAGGCCAAACAGAGGTGACTGGTTGACACTACACAGGCAATTTCATCTTATTTGCATGCTTAGGCAAGAAGAAGAAGTGTGGATTATACTTTATAAATAAAGGTATCCTGCCATGAGAAATTAGTGTTAATTAAAGTCTAATTATTTGGGTGAAAGGGCCTTTTAAATCCTTCTCAGAGAGTCTTTCTGAGTTGCTCTTCCTTTTCTGGCAGCAGATTAATGACCTAAATCTATTAATGCTATTAGAGATCTACACTAAAGAGCTCAGAAACTCTGTGCGTATGAGTGTGTGTTGGATGATAGGATTTTTCTGATGAGATTTTATCAGCAGGGACACTCCAAAACCAAAATCAATGGCGTTTTCCAACCTATCATCAGCATACTATATATGCAGTACTACAAGAAGTCTACAAGAGGGAATTTTTTTTAATATACTGCCAAGGTCATTTTGGCTATTCAATCCAGGCATGGCGCTAGGACTCCAGTTTTGGATGGGCCAGACCAATTGTGGGTTGGCCTTAAATAAAAACGTTATCAAGTCACTGTTTGACCTAATACAAATGACTGACTAATATATTGTTATATTATCTCTGCTTCTCTGATAATAGAGATTTCAATAGCTTGATGCTCTTTAAATATGTTGTTGCATTGTGAAAGTTTTCGGTGCAAAGGATGGACCTATCCGCGATTGCTCTCCTTGGTTCTGACCAAAGAAGAACGCTTTGGAATCTCCATTACGCACCATACCTGGCTGTGCTATAGCGCATCTCTCTATAGACCTTAGGCCTATAGACTGTAAAAGTGGTCATACATCTTATATTTGCCCAAAACATAGTTTAGTTCTGCTCATATAACATGAGGCAGAATATTTCACAATTCTGTTTAATTGTTTTAAGTTTTCAACAATACAGATCAACACTGTCCGACAATTTGAATCAATACTCGGGCACAGAACTTGTTCATCAACAACGTGATCTGTCACGTAAAACAAGACTCAAGTTATTTCCTACCGAGAAAAACTGTTACTTTAGTGTGATGATTCATGTTATAAACGTGTTTAACAAAAGGAAATAAATCACATTAACAAGCCCTAAAGCATCACTGGCCTTAAAAAGAGAAAACCATGTACAGTAACAGTAAGAAGCTGATATAAAAATAGAAATGCGCCTACAGTTCTGTAGAGAGCTATAAATCGATTATTGTAATCCATATCTCATAAAACGTTACCCGTCTTTAACACTCCATTACTAGATATGATCAATATGTCTCTATTAACAGGTTATGTGCCACGGTCCTTTAAAGTAGCTGTGATAAAACCTCTCCTGAAAAAACCCTCCCTCGACCTTGAGGTCTTAGCAAACTATAGACCTAGATATCTAATCTTCCCTTTCTCTCCAAGATCCTTGAGAAGGTAGTCACTAATCAGTTATGTTATTTTCGACATAGCAATAGTTTACTTGAGGACTTTCAGTCAGGATGAAGTTCAAAAGTGAAGCTATTGTGCTTGGCCTTAAACACCTCCAAACTTCATTATCTAAAGATATAGCTACTCTGGATGGTATTGCCCAGGCCTCCAGCACTACTGTCAGAAATCTACAGGTTATTTTGATCAGGATATATCCTTCAAAGCCCATCCAAAACAAACCTCAAGAACAGCCGTTTTTTATCTTCTAATATTGCTAAAATTAGGAACATCCTGTCTTAAAACGATGCTGAAAAACGTTTCCATGCATTTGTTTCTTCCAGGCTGGACTACTGTAATTCTTTATTATCAGGATGCTCAAATAAGTATGTTAAGACTCTCCAGCTGATCCAGAATGCTGCAGCGCGTCTTCTGACAAGAACTAAGAGATCATATTTCTCCTGTATTAGCTTCTCTGCATTGGCTTCCTGTAAAATCCAGGATTGAATTTAAAATCCTTCTCCTGACCTAAAAAGCTCTAAATGGTCAAGCATCATCTTATCTTGAAGAGCTCTTAGTGCCTTATTGTCCCACTAGAGCACTGCGCTCCCAGAATTCAGAGTTACTTGTGGTTCCTAGAGTCTCTAAAAGTAGAATGGGACACCGTCACCACATTTAAGAATAATCTGAAAACCCTCCTTTTTGATAAAACGTATAGTTAGGGAGTGATGAGTTGCAGTGTCCGCCTAACCCGGCCCACCTGCTTCTCGTCATAGTTGTTAGATTCATCTACCATGTAATCAATAATGAAATAAAATTAGAGAAAGGCAGGGCAGTACAGCCCGACCAGGCTCCTCTCTTTACCTCGTCTCTCTTAGTTATGCTGTAATAGTTTTAGACTGAGCTCCTCTCTCCTTTATCTTTCCATTTGTGTGCATCCATGTCCCAGAAATGCTTTTTACTAACCTAGCTCTGGGGAGTCATTCCCCTGAGTTCTTATGTTCTTTTCCCCACAACATGTTTCCTTGGATCAGGGAGGCTCCAAAATCATGTTTGCAGCTCTCGTCATGGTCCTGCTACACGTCCTGCAATGCCCTATTACATCCTGCTACACTTTGCAGTGCCCTGCTATGCTCTGCTGTGCCTTGTAATGCCGTGCAGTGCCCTGCTATGCCATGAACCATAACAAACTACTATTTTTGGTCACTGTTCCAATATCTTTTACTGTGACTATCATTGCCACTGCACATTTCAACCCTAACCGGCTCGTCAGACACCGCCTACCAAGACCCTGGGTCTGTCCGAGGTTTCTTCCTAAAATGGAAGAACCCATAACGCTGTGCCTGATACAATCATTGATTAGTTACATTTTGACAGCTCAACGTGTGGCAGTCTCAGCTTTACCACAGACAGTGGAAGTGTTTTGGGTAAATGCCTTACACACATTCAGGACAAATATGCAGTTTTAACTCAAGTTGAGCAAACATTTATTGACACAAAATTTCTTTAAAATTAAACAATAATTAATTAATTTATGATAAATTGGACTGGATAGCGAGCATTCAATGTGCTTCCTCATGTATGTAGTTAACAAAAACAGGCAGTAGAGGGCAGTATAGGAGAAATCAAAAAGTGGTGCACAAACTTTAAAATGGTGAGATCATCAGTGAGCAAAATAAATTATGAATCTTTTCCAACAAATATTTATGTGTGTGCATCAGTTCTCACATTTATATGTCTAATATCACTTCATAGAATCTAGATATTAACTAAATGCATATTTGCCATCTATCTATCATAACTTGATTTACATTAATGGCTTATTTAATGGCAATTTGTTACATGAAATATGTTATTAAAGAATATATTAAAATATTCTTTTGAAATACTATTCTGAAGAATGTTCCTCTTGAGAATCTCCCATTATTGATATGGTATTATAGAAGCAGTGTCATTATTCTTTTAAGTTGCTTATAGGTGCTGGATTTAAGTACTTAAAACTTTTGGAATCCATTGTTTTGGTATAGCTTCTGTATTGTATTTTTCCCATATGTAAATCAGGTAAATGTAATGTAATCAAAATCTTATCAAATAATCAAAAAATAACAGCTATGACTAATGCAATAATAAAATGCTACATCAAAAGTAAACTTTTTTTACAAAAAAATATTTACAACCCAGAAGCAACCACGTGTAATTATATTACAATAATATAATAAATGGACATTTTTCTAAGTCATACCTGGGAAATCACAGGCTGACCTGGTGTGCACTTCTGAAAAAGCAGATCAAGACCCCATCCAGTTGATTATTAGCTCTAAACTTTTTTTCAAGTGTTTTATTAAACGGCAAACTGCAAAAAAAATAAACAAGGGGATTCCAGTTTCAGAAAATGTTTCCTCTATGACTGTGTGTAAACTTTATTCACAGTCCACAGGGCTACATTAGATTATATGGTGTTTGTGGTTAATATTGCTTCATTTCTTCAATAACAGGAAGTGATAGTAATATTAACTCCCACACACACCTATAATTATTCTATACTGCTAATTAAGAATTTAATCACTGGCAAATTGTAAATGTGCTGTATTCACATAGTGCTTTTCTAGTCTTATTATACATTCACCATTCACAGTGTGGCCAAGGCTGCCGTCCAAGCTGCCGCCTGCTCATCAGAGACACATGCACACACATTCACACTCCAATGCGCAGCATCGGGGACAACTCTGGGTTCAGTGTCTTGCAGTAGTGTTTCTTTTCTATGCGTTACATCAATGCAAAAAAATTCTATTGCACATTAGGATTTCCACACTTCATTACTGTAAATTTAGCTTTATGACTCATGTTGTCAATTTACTGAGCAGTATTAAACTGATGAATGTTTATCGTGGATATATAACAGCTGATAATACCCCAAATGACTCTGGACAGATGCAGAACAGTATAACAACGTTTTCTAAGCTTGTTACATAACAGTAAATCACATACAAGCAGTGTGTGAACACTGTATGTAATTTGTTGTAATATATGTTGGCTGCATCCTTCCGCATCCTACCTAAATGACATTTTAGGTTGATTTCCAAAGACTCCCAAAATGACACATACAACCATTCTATTTCATTCAGTGTGCCGAGGTGCTGCAATAGCAGCACTCGGCACAATGACTATTATTGCTCATACTTATTATTATTATTATTATTTCTTATTCTTAATCTTCCGCCAAATTTCGTCCGTCCGTAAGTCCCGAAGCGTTGCCAACACGCGCAAACACAATACACCAAACGTGGGTATTGATCGGGAATGGTGTGCTCGGAAGTTTCTACCAGATTTGCCGCGGTTTTCCGAAATCGGCAAAACCGGCAAAATCTTCCCATTGACTTGAATGGGAAAAGTTCGAAAAACTCTCATCATCGCTCAAAACGCCCTCTTTGGGACCGTGCTGTGTCGCCATACTTTAACGTAGAAACATGATTAAAAGGTTAAACCGAAGACAAGACTTTGGCGTTTATTGGGCTGAATGGGCGTTCAGATATCAAGCACGGTTTCTCCCAAATCACAGTTTACGTATCGTCCCGTTTTCAGACGTCTCAGATTTTCCAATGTGTGTGTATGTGGTGGAATGTTCAGAGCTAGAGTGGAGGACAGAGTGGGGGCTGGAGGACGGATATCTGGAAGTTTCTCAAACTAATGTCTCTCTCTCCTCCAGTTTTAACTCTTCAGACTTCATTATTGGTCAAAATGTAGGAAATCTTGTTCGGTCGCAGACGTGTAACTATGGAGTCTATCGGACTTAAATTGTGGGCTGTGATCTACCAACTGTCGACAAAACTATGAAAAAACTGGCAGCTGGAGGACGATTTAATGACATTTTCGCCCAAACAAATGTCTCTCTGTCCTCCAGTTTGACGTCTTCAGACATCATAGTTGGTCAAAATGTAGAAAATCTTGTTCTGATCGCAGACGTGTAACTATGGAGTCTGTCGGACGTAAAGTTTTCGCGCTAGCGAACCAACTGCTGACTTATAACAGAAAAAAAACCCACTCTGGCCTCTTCTCTGAGGAAATCACCATAGCAACAGGCCCTGACACTGAGAGGACAGAGGGAGGGGCTGCAGGACGGATCTATGAAGGTTTTCCCAAACAAATGTCTCTCTCTCCTCCAGTTTTAACTCTTCAGACTTCATTATTGGTCAAAATGTAGGAAATCTTGTTCCGGTCGCAGACGTGTAACTATGGAGTCTATCGGACTTAAATTGTGGGCTGTGATCTACCAACTGTCGACGAAACTATGAAAAAACTGGCAGCTGGAGGACGATTTAATGAAGTTTTCGCCCAAACAAATGTCTCTCTGTCCTCCAGTTTTACGTCTTCAGACATCATAGTTGGTCAAAATGTAGAGAATCTTGTTCTGATCGCAGACGTGTAACTATGGAGTCTGTCGGACGTAAAGTTTTCGCGCTAGCGAACCAACTGCTGATTTATAAAAGAAAAAAAATCCCACTCTGGCCTCTTCTCTGAGGAAATCACCATAGCAACAGGCCCTGACACTGAGAGGACAGAGGGGGGGGCCCTTTCAAATGTTCGAAATTAGTGCGATTTTGGCCATTTCCACGTGTCGTACTTTAACGAACTCCTCCTAGAGCTTTCATCCAATCAACTTCCAACTTGGTGTGTGTCATCTTAAGATGTTAACGATGAAAAGTTATTGAAAGAAATTTTTTCGAACGGTGTGGCCGTGGCGGGCGGCCATTTTGTGCGATTCGCCACCAAAACAATATTATGAAAATTGAGCCCCTGCACTACGTTTAACGTAGACTCACGAAACTTGGTCCACATATGTAGCATGGCAGGACGGACATAAAACTCCATTGTAGCCCCCCCCTAAACTCAACAGGAAGTCCGCCATTTTGTATTGAATGTTCGAAATTAGTGTGATTTTGGCCATTTCCACGTGTCGTACTTTAACGAACTCCTCCTAGAGCTTTCATCCGATCAACTTCAAACTTGGTGTGTGTCATCTTAAGATGTTAACGATGAAAAGTTATTGAAAGAAATTTTTTTCGTCGAACGGTGTGGCCGTGGCGGGGCGGCCATTTTGTGCGATTCACCCCCAAAACAATATTATGAAAATTGAGCCCCTGCACTACGTTTAACGTAGACTCACGAAACTTGGTCCACATATGTAGCATGGCAGGGCGGACATAAAACTCCATTGCAGCCCCCCCCTAAACCCAACAGGAAGTCCGCCATTTTGTATTGAATGTTCGAAATTAGTGTGATTTTGGCCATTTCCACGTGTCGTACTTTAACGAACTCCTCCTAGAGCTTTCATCCGATCAACTTCAAACTTGGTGTGTGTCATCTTAACATGTTGACGATGAAAAGTTATTGAAAGAAAAAATTTTCGTCGTACGGTGTGGGCGTGGCATGGCAGCCATTATTAGGTTTTATTGCTAGTCGGATGTGCCCCAATAGCAGGCACACTGATAAAATTTCTGCGGAATTTTCTAGTTCTATTTACTGTTGCATGCTGGCAGTTTAAACACATTACCATAAACATGTGACGATTTCAAAGTGCCATTATTGTGAAAAAAACCAAACACTTTATCTGGGATTTGGGGTGTGATTTTGTGTCTCTGGTGCTTCCACATGCATACAAACTTGGAAAAAAACATCCATGCTCCAAAAATCCAAAAACATCCCATACCTAGGGATTGGCATGGGGTACTTTCCATAAAATCATTTCTGAATGCAAATCAAACCAGCTGTTAGGCTAACTGAAATAACACCATGCCAATCTGAAGGGTGGTGGTGAAGGGTATGTGATGATGTGGGGTTATTTTAATTCCAAAGGCCAAGGGAACTTTATAAAGATGCATAGTTTCCTGAGTCCATGAAATAACTGGCCTTTAAAAGTAAAACTCTGCCTGCTTCTTTGGGAATTTAACATAGAGGTGTGTTTAAAAGAAGAAGATTTATTTATTTACAATACATTATTCATTCACAAAGAAAATTGGTGTCTTTAAAGGTTGTATTTTTCCTCATTTTTTAATTAAGGCATTAAGATTAATTTCTAAAAGATGATTTTTTTATACCTCTTTTTAGTCAACTTAAGCAAGGGTTTCTATACACATGAACAGCACTGTACTTATAGTGTTTTTACACTGTGGCAATTGTACTTAAGAAGAGCCTGAAGATGTCATACACTGCGGAGGCAGAGCAAGTTATGCAGAGAAGCTATTCAGAATATATGACTATTCAGAACCAAATTTGTGATTATTATGCAAATGCTGTGGAGCAAGTCAGTTCAGATACTGGATCCTCTGTGCAGTATATGGTATTGTTTGATGACCTTATGGAGGAGTGAGTCAGTGCTAATGTTCTCACAACAACAATAAAATAACAAAAATATAATTTTTTCTTTCTGATACTTCAATGTTATTAATAATGCAAGCAGTTCTTTTTCTGTACAGGGTCACATCTCATCCAAATGGATGGAGGACCCTTTTTGACCCAACAAGTGACAAACAAATTTCCAGTCCACCATCAATGGCTGCTATAAATACATTGCATATTTAAAACTGCTGTGTCTAGTGCTAGAAAACAGATAATCAGACTTTATCTCTTTTGATGGCATCCAAAGTGTGTTTCAGTCTCTAATGAAGACTGAAAACAGCAACACATCGAGCAAAAAAGACATCCGCTGGTTAATTGAATTATCACGGTTCAGCAGGTTTGAGATTAATTCCACGTAAGGAGAAGATCAAAAGCCAGCCAGTTAGAAGGAAGTCAAGGGAAATAAGAGCACTGAAGCTTGTGGGATAATCCCATTAAGAGCTGCTCATTTATTCAGACTCCACAGCTGTACAGTATGTAAGAGATTAGGCTGTGATGGAGAGGGTCACAATCAAACCTGTATTCTTACAATTTTAGAACATTGTGGTGTATTATTCTGTGATCTCAGTATTAAGTCTTTTTAATTACAATTTTGGGCAATGACCAACCACTATGAAAGCTATTTCAGAGTTTCTGGAACAGATTGGATTACAAAAATGAAGAAAATTGCATGCGTCATTGCTTAATACTAATTACCAAGGACATTTTATGAATACATTGGAATACACATACACATTTACATTGTAGGATATATATATATATATATATATATATATATACACACACTTGCAGGGATGGATTTACTCTAGATACTGTATTGAAGTCGTTTATTTGTATACTTGTACTTTTTTGAGCATTTAAAAATAGAAGGTAGTTTTACTTTTACTAATGTACATTTAATTGTACTTTGCTACATTTCAAGTGGTATCCATTAAAGAGTTAAAAGAAAAGACACATAAGGAGGCAGGTGGTGGATGAATTTTTTTTACTAAATGAAACAAACTGAACTACTTCATGTTTTGCGTCACATGCGTAAGTTGAGTACCTTAACATATGTCATATTGCTGATATTTTTCCACTAGTGTGTGTTCATGTATACCTCTCCCTTTTAAAAATTTAATGCATTAATGTTTACTCAAAATACGTTTTAACTGACCTACTTTCAGATCCTTTACTTAAGTAAAATTACTGATACCACACTGTAAAAAATACTCCGTCACTGTTAAGGTTGTGTACTGTATGTTTCTGTTTCCTGTTTTATTTTGGAAGTCTGTTTTTCTGTCTTGTCTTGTCTTGTTTTACTTCCTGTCTTTTGGTTTTCCCGCCTTTGTGATTGTCTGATGTCTTTCACCTGTTTCCAGCCCTTGTTCCCGCCCACAGGTGTCGGTATTGGTGCCTTTGTCGGTGTTGGTGTCTTTGTCGGTGTAGGTGTCTTTGTCGGTGTCTTTGTCTGTGTTGGTGTCTGTGTCATTGTCTTTGTCTGTGTCGGTGTCTTTGTCTTTGTGTCTGTGTCGGTGTCTTTGTGTCTGTGTCTTTGTCTTTGTTGGTGTCAATGTTTTTGTCGGTGTCTGTGTCTTTGTCGGTGTCTTTGTCTGTGTTGGTGTCTGTGTCTTTCTCTTTGTCTTTGTCTTTGTGTCTGTGTCGGTGTCTTTGTGTCTTTGTCTTTGTCGGTGTCAATGTTTTTGTCGGTGTCTGTGTCTTTGTCGGTGTCTTTGTCTGTGTCTTTGTCTTTGTCGGTGTCTTTGTTGGTGTCTGTGTCTGTCGGTGTCGGTGTCTGTGTCCACAAGTTTTTGGTATCCTGTTTGTTTGCTTTTGGCATTCTGGAGGGATTTTGTCTGTTGCGTTTAGGACTCCATTTTTTTGGTATGGACTTTATTAAATCCTCAAGATCAACAGTACCTGTCTGTCTCTGCATTTTGTTCAGCATTCTCTGAACCTAATGATCGTCACAAGTAAATGTATGTACAGTAGGTATCAGGAAAATGTACATAAAAGTACTCCAATGCAGAAAAATCCTCACATTTTTAGAAACTGGAAACAACAAAAACTGTTCTGCCAATCAACTAATTTCAGCTGTACTGTAGGCATTCATAGTGTTAGTGGTAGTTTAATTTATATTAATATAAGTATAAATATCATGTTTTAAAACTCTTATGCAAGTTGTAAAGTAACTAGTAAATAAAGCTGTCAGATTAATGTAGCAGCGTAAAGAGTGCATTATTTCCCTCTAAAATGTAGTGACGTAAATGACAAGTGCCTTAAATTTGTATTGAAAGAATGTAAGTAGTTACATTCCACCACTGCCTAATCTTTAAGTAAAAAGTACTTTTACTAGAGTAAAATAACATTTATTTTTACTAGAGTACAATATTCAAGTACTCTTTTCACAAATTCACACATTATCAATCCAGGGTATAGCAGTGACAACATTTAGTGACTACACTGTAAGTATTTGGTCAAGATTAGACTTTATTTGTCTGGAGTCTTACTTTAAGGTGTTTGTCTGTGTGAATACTAAGTGAAAGCAGCTTTAACATCTACCACAAACACACTATTCATTGGCAAGGTCCAAATTGCAGTATGACATTAGTATTTATCAAAACCATATACCATTGAAGGGCAGCAAAAACCTGTAATTTTAACAAAGTCCACCGCCATGCTAGCAGTTCTGTGAGGCTGTACTTAGTGTGGTACTTATTTTTTTATTTAAGATAAATTTTTGAGCATTTCTGTCTTAATGGATAGGACAGATATGAAGGGGGTGGGAGGAGACATGCAGGAAATCATCACAGGTAGGACTTGAACCCTGGACCTCCTGTGTTGAGGCATAAATCTCATGTGTGCTTACTCTACCAACTGTGCTGATGTTCAACAGATATGTTTGCAATGTTAATCATCTTAGTTTTGCATGCTAACATTTGCTAATTAGCACTAAATACAAAGTACAGTTGAGACTAATGGGAATGGTATTAGTTTTGCAGATATTGCACATCACATATTGTATTTAGTGCTGGACTATGTACAACATTCCCACATTTTCAGATCTGTGGTTGGTAAAATGGATGGATCCTGTAGAAGCATAATGGTAAACAAACAACAAATGAACATTCAGTTCTATAATAAAATGGAAAGTAGGCCAATAAAAACAGATTCACAAAAGCAGAACATTAAAAATGTGCTTTAACATGCAAGTCATGTTTATTTTTAAATGGTCAAGGCAATATAAACTGAAAAGACAGCAGAGATGTAAAACCTCCCAAAGCATACTGAAACTGATATAAACTGAGAACAGAGGGAAGGTTTGAAAAAATGCTCTTGCCAAGAAATATAATGTATCAGATTTGTTTGAGGCGACTAAAAAACAAATCCACCGTGAATTTGAGATTATTAAAATAATTCTTCAAATAAATATGATCAAAGCGAGCATAATTAGGACACTAAATTAAATATTTGGCAAAAACAACAATACGTATTGACAGCATTACAAGTATTTACAGAGAGATGGATGACTTTGACTGTGTGATCTCATTCCACAGAACAGAAGTTATCGAGAGCGTTCTCTCGGGTCCTGGGGAGCTCGCGTTGTTCAAGTAATCGGTACTGGAAGGAAACACGATTGATATAGTTCCCACTGGACACCAGCCTCACCACCGAGTTATCGCAACCAATCTTCATCTGGGCTGAAGAGCCAGAGAGAAAAACAGATACTTTACACTGGAACACATACAGAGCATTCTTGTTCACTTGCCAGCCCTTCTTAGCCTGGGTATTAAAGTGTCCGTTCAGTGTGTGAAGTGCTAGTAAAATATAGTATAGTTAAGATGTACAGTGTATTGAAATTAACAAAGTAGAATTTGCTTATTCCAATGTCATAACGATCTTACATGGTTATTTATAAACATTTATGGTATTTTGTGAAAATATAGTAATTGGTGTTTATTTTTCTAATATTAAATTCAAATGAAAATTAAGTTGTAAAATATGATTTTCATTGATATTTCACCACAAGGGATGGCCTTTTTATTTTATTTTAAAAACTAATCTGCTGCATCATGTCAGAAGTTTAATTATGTAAACTGTGTGTTGTGTGTGACATGATATGAAGCTGGAATTTAGTTTAGATGTTTTTGTTGATACATGTGATGAAATGTGCCAAACTGTTTTAAAAAAAAAGTCTATTAATTTTCAGTGGAAATCAGTAACTGAAAATTGTGATATACTGTAGCTTAGTAAAGTCAATGTCCAGAAAGAAGTCTGATTTCTGATGGAAAGCTGCAGTTTCAGGAACATAACAGATACACTCTGGAGGGGCTTAGACTCACCAAGCCCACTGAGGGAGAAACAAAGGTCAGCTATGGGGACCATCATAGAGGTGTCCACCCCATTCCCCCCTAACAGCTCCACATAGTCACCTGACCCCGAACAGCCAGTCCACACCTGCCTCTGTAAAAAAAAAAGAAACATATTCTGGTGCTGAATTGCAGCTAAAGCAAGTAGTATTCTTATTTAGTCCATATTTTGCATATTAAAGGTACCCTGTCATTTTTATAATTTTCTTTATTTTTACCACTAGTGGCGCAAAGGAGCAGTGTGTTGACGAGCAAGGCCTGATTTTCTTCTATCTTATGTTTACTAGCACAGCCTAGTAAGTAGTTATAAGTAATAAGGAAGACAATACACAGTCACAGTTGTCCTCAATGTGTTAGTGAGAAATACTGAATTGTGAATCCTGGGAAGCTTGGCCTGCACACTGTTGGTTCATGTGAAGTAGCCTATTGATTAGAGCAACAATTAGAAACCCTGCTATAATAGAGTTCTATCTAATTATCACATAGGCAGTAGTCTGGTTTTTGTTTAGAATAATGATATACAGCTAAAGGGTACCTCAAGTCGGTCCATATTTTCTATCCACGCTCCTCATGCATGCTGCTGTGTTTGCCTGTAAAACTGTTCATAGAAATCATCTTTGAAATTGTAACAATTGTTGTAACAACCTCAGGATTTGAGTAGAAATGTCAGGTTGTTGTATTTGGCTCAGCAAATACAGTACTTGCAGTTTATCTCAACAGTCAGGCAGCCAGTGTAAGCCCAGTTGCCATTATCTTCAGGAGTCATTTTGTTTTGTTTTTTTATTAAACATGATTTACACCATGTATGTCATTCTATGAGATTTTATTTCACATGTCATTTATAACAAAGTTTTGTAACGGGTTTTAAACCAGTAAGTGAATATTTACAACTTAACAGTGAGCTGCAATGATGCGTAAAGCAGAGGTGAGCTGCAGATTCAACACAGCACAAGCAACCCCTTTCACATTGTCACATTGTTTGCACTTGGATACATTATAAAAATATGTTTTATTTGTATTACATTATACATTAGAAGCTGCCAAATATCTTTATCAGACATTCCATCTAAAGGGTTAACAATTTGCAAACTAACAAGCTGCTTGGTTTTGCTCATGACAGCAGCTGATTGACATCCCAATGTAGCATTGTGTGCACACCCAGGTGTTTTCACTTTGTCCTAATTAGACCTTTTTCCACGAAGTCTAATTAGACTTTGTTGCACCTGTTAGAATACAACAGCAGCTGACAACAGAAATCTTTCAAACACCAGTGTGGGTCTGCAAACTTTTTGCCAACCAGAATATTGACTTTGGACGACTCCACAAAACCCTGGCCATTTTTCAATGACAATATTTGTAGAAGTTCTCAGCAGATGTTTTTCATTTACAATATATATGCATGGCAAAGGTTTAAATAGAGCAAATAAAAATCACTTGGTTAAAGGGATAAGCTGAAATTTTGAAATATATGAATATTTGCTTTCTTGCCAAAAAAATGGCAAAATTTATGTGAAAATTTATACATTCTCATGTGGTAACATTAAATATATAACTAAAGATAGATCCAGGGTAGCTGTTTTAGCTCTTTACCATTCTTTGTACTAAACTACGCTAACTTTCTCCTGGCTATAGCTTTTACATTACATTACATGTCATTTAGCTGACACTTTTATCCAAAGTGACTTACAATTGCTACGTATGTCAGAAGTCACACGCCCCTGGAGCAACTAGGGGTTAAGTATCTTGCTCAGGGACACATGGGCAATGTATCGCAGTGTGGTCTCCCCGGGTCTCCCACACCAAAAGGCATGTGTTATATCCACTGCGCCATCATCACCCCAGCTTCTTATTTAACAGACAGACAGGAGAGTGGTGTTAATCTCTAACTCTAGCAATAAAACAAATAAGCGTATTTCCAAAATATGGAACTGTTCCTTAAAGATAAGGAAAATAAAGACCCATCTTACAGCAAGAAATAAAATAGAAATATATAAAATGTCACTATAAAAAAGAACAAAATCCTACTTTCTGAGGTTTTATGAAATTATTTAAAGTTATAAATTAAGTGAAGACTGTAATCCAGAAACATATTTTTAAATACCAAAATACTTAACCTGATAACTAACCTAATAAGATTTCCTGACTGCATAATGCTCACCTCACACAAAGTGAATTAGTTAAAAAAGGTTTTTGTTAAATGTAGCTACTTTTGTATGTCATATTATAAAATAAGAACTTGTGAACAATGTTACAACGACTTACAAAAAACAATCTTTTCTCTGTTGTGAATTTCATGACTATAGTTAGGTAGCTAAATATGTTGGAAGATTACATCCTGCAACCAGGCTACTTAAACAAGTATTTCCCCTCTGATTAAGGTTAGGCAAATGGAATAAGATTTGAACAGAAGCTGATGGATCTTAAAGGTGATCTTTACTTGACTATTATGTCAAGCAGTAATAACATGAAAATTCATATAATTAGAATGGCTAGTACCTTATCGCCATATTTTAGATTAGATTAGATTAGATTGAACTTTATTGTCATTACACAGGTACAGGTACAAGGCAACGAAATGCAGTTTAGGTCTAACCAGAAGTGCAATAGCAGCAAGTGCAGGATTTCAAACATTTAAGGAACATTTTAGTAGTGGGAGCGTACTTTAACAGAAAGAGTGTGTGTGTGTGTGTGTGTGTGTGTGTGTGTGTGTGTGTGTGTGTGTGTGTGTATGTGTGTGTGTGTGTGTGTGTGTGTGTGTGTCTCTGTGTCTGTGTCACCTGTGGGCTGAGCTCATTGCTTATGGCCTGCCCCAGGCTGAGATCTGTCAGCTGGATCTCAACAGGGTAGATGATGGAGAAACTGCAGTTCCTGCGCTGGTGTGGCATCACCATGGTGAAGCTGCCCTCTGGACTCTGAGACATAATGTTACAGGCTTTACACGCACACACACGCACAAAGACAAAGGAGGAGAGGTTTCAAATTAACAGTTCTCTGTCACCAGAGAAACTCATTACTGACACCTCATGTCACAAATTAGACATGATCAAGGCTGACTCGCGAGGAGGGGACACAATTAGAACTGAGCATGAAAATCCAATTCCAGTTCTGATGACAAAGATACGAAAATAATGAAATTTGAATTGCTAACAATATAGTAGACAAGACAGGCACCAACAGGAGTCGGAACAGTTTACTCCTGCAGCCATGTAGAGAAAGGAGAAAATGTTAGAATTTTATTTTTTCTGCAAGATCTGAAGATGAGATGAATGACTTTTAACTGTTATGCTATGTGTGTTATTTTCCCACTTGTCACAATCAGGTGAGAATATTAATATATGTTTTTTTAGTGGGTAAGAAGGGTCTATGCATGTTAAGGGACACTACATGTTCCCTGTTATTTGTATAATATACATTACATCACTGCACGTACAGATATCATTGCTGTTTTATAGCTGGTTTTACGCAATTGAGGCCACCTTGTGACAAAGAAGAAGCAAGATTGTGGACAGCTGACGTTAATAGTCAATTATGAAGGAAACCTCCCACATTGGCTTGCGATTTATGTTGTTTCCCTAAAGATCATCTATTCAAACTCCCTTCTTTGTGTCAGTGCTCTTTCTTTGTCTTCTTTGTCTTACAGCCAGACTGTGATTGAAATGCTGCTTGACACAGTGTTAACACTGTTTGACAAGCAGCTGGAAAACAGGTGCATGCCTCTCATTCAATCTCTTCCTGTCGCTCTCGGCCTTGATTTATGCTCGGCCAGGCACAAATGTCCAGCAGGAACAAACATGCATGCACACAAATCAACAGTCTAGCCATCAATTTAAGACACACATTTAAAAATAAACAACACAAATCTGATTTCGATGCAAGGCCTTGGAGCTTGTTTACGTTTATGATTTAGTTTTATTTTGGATGTTTCTGTTCATTTTGCTTTCAGACTTTTTTTCCAAGGATGTGCAGCAAGACTCACGGAAGGGGTTGTGAAGCTTTTTGACAGTAAGGGTGAAGCCACTGTCAGGGCTGTGAATGCGGAAGAAGATCATGGCAACGTTCTGAGAGGAGCGGCTGGTGGCTCCTGGTGCTGCGGAGGAGGAGCAGTAGTCTGTGTAGCGCTGGTTCAGAGGGAGCTGGTGGTCCTGCCTGCTGGGGAACTTCTCTCCTTTCAGAACCCAGCCGTCAAACATCTGTAAGTGGAAAAAAAAAATTCTTTAAAGTTTCTTTATTTCATTAGTTCATAATTACACTCACAATATTTTTACTTAGCAATATATTCTTTATATTATGTGAGGTAAAGCATCAGTAAAGGTGTTGGAAGCCAAAAATCATCCATTTAGATTATCGATTCCAGTGCCACTCCACTGTCCCTTTGTATATACAGTATGGAGTGATCTTTGAAAATAAACATTATCTTAAAAGTTAGAATAGGAACTTGTAGCAGATTTAAAGCAAAATGGTTGCTAAGTATGACATAAGGGCATTTTTTTTTTTTTTTTTTTGTGTAGGAGGTACAGGAGACACAAAAGCACTATTAGTTAACATACAGTAGGATGGGAACAGGATGGGGATCAAATGGCTAGAGAATGTGTTCAGCTACATTTTTCTACATAGGATGAATATGTTGTGACATAAAATATAAAAACAGAGTACATACATTTTTACTTTATTTAATGAATAAGTTGGTCAATATGCTAGTGTCCCAAAAAATCCTCCTGTTTTCTATTAAATCCTTTTTGGAATACCGAAAAAGTGTTAGGTAATTAAGATAAAGCTAGCATAAGACAACATTACTTTACTTTGCTTTAGGGGTCTTTCCTAAGGCTAGTCCAATACAGTCGACAGCTCCATCTACACCGCTGTGTTATGAATCATTTTACAACCACAATCCAACATGAATTATTTGAATTAAATTAAATTTCTTTTATACAGATGTGTTTTGAAAATAAAAATGTGTGTTGTTTGGATGTTGAGCATCTTTCTCCTGCCAAAATGGATTGATCTATGCAGGTCAGATAAGACCTCGACACAGCCTGTAACCCCATTTGATGTCATGCCTTTCACCCCTTTGGGCCACATTATGCGAAACTGCAATGTAACTGGCAGGCTTGGCCGCACAACTAAAGCCTTCTCTTCCCACACTTGCTTTGAGTAATGTGACCAATGCATAGAGGATCCAGTGGGGTGTTTGGCCCTTAAATGTTGCCTTAACCCTGTTTGGCACCATTTTAATCGAACGGAAGAAGATGAAATAGAATTAGAATAGAGTTTACATTTCAAAGAGCTGAACTTCCTCTCACCAACGGTGGGGGATGTGTGGATATTATTGCTGGTGAGTGGAGCCAACCTTGATGAAATCTCCAGCGCTGCAGTCGATATTGACGTCAGACAGCTCCAGGCTGATGACCTCACTGGGCTCCGCAATGATGAAAGCAGCACAGGCTAGCTGTGGTTGAGACGCCACAAAGGTGAAGTAACCATCCGTGGCCAGCATGTCCAAACATCCTACAAACCCCACACACACACACACACACACACACACACACACACACACACACACACACACACACACACACACACACACACACACAAATACACAAATATGCACACGCACGTGCACACACGCGGCGCACACTCACACACACACACACACACACACAAAAACACACACACACACACACTTTTAATGACACAGATGGGAAAATACTTTCTTTCTGCTTTTGAGCACAATGATTAAGTGTGATCTGTAAACATTGGTCAAGAACTCAGTTTGATGATAATCAGCTTTAGGGTCAAACACAAAAGTCTTCAAGTGTTCATAAGTGTTGACTCGAGAGTTGTTATTTTCTGCTTATTCAATAGAGCTGATATGACTCTGGGGAGTTTGTGCTTAAGTTATTAAGTGTTTAACAATTCTTTTAGAAGTGGGCTTGCATAAAACATTGGTGAAACTGGTCATTTCTAATATTTAGCTGTGTGTACTTACTACATCCAAATATTAAACGTCCTATACTGCAGGTGCAGTATTATATACAATAAAGATGTAGGAATTGATTGATTAAGTGATTAATTGACGGATTGGTTGTTAGATTATTAAAATGCGTCCTGTACGTAGAACTGCAATGAACATTTTGTTTTAAATTCATCGACGTACTTTTAAATTATGTAAAGGGTTTACTTGTCGTTTGCCAAGTCGGTAAGCATAATCAGCTATACTGAATAAAGCCATTGTTTACTGCAGCACTTACTGAGAGGTCGGCGAAAAATAAAATCCTCTGATTCTCTTTTCTGGTCCAAACTGAGCAGAGAATATAATCCATCTGCAGCTTCGTTATCCTGAATAAAAACACAAAATATACGTCACATTTGAGGTGCCAGAGGTTATGGCAGCAGACAGAAACTTTATAAGACAATTAGTTTAACCTGCCTGACTTCAACTGAAGCAATTGTGGAACTATTGATCAACAATTAAAAGTCTTACCTCAATGTAGCGACTTAGCCCCGTCCTTGAAGAGAGGGAGAACAGAAAGAGGAACAGCTGTGCGCGAAGAACCACCGACATACTGAAGTGCGTCTCTCAGTGAAGTGTTTCCTGAAGCAGAGAGGGAAATAACGGCGCTGTGTTAGAGGGGGCAGCTTTTATAGCAGCTCACACAGACAGGCAGGCCTACATCAGTGGGTCACTGACAAACACTGAGCTGTGCGAACTTGGTCATTTTATTCATGTGTGAAATCTCTCCTTCATACCGGTATTAGGACACTTACATATGTTTGGCTGTGTAGGAACTAATAATAACTGCATATAATATGATTAAAAGTCAGAATGTAAACCTGCCATAATATCGCTTAGTTGGTTATTACATTGTGCGGTGGTTATTGCATTATGGTCGACCGTTATTCATAAAAGAATGAAGCTAACACAACAAATACTAAAATATAAATCTAACAGACATAACACCACAGGTGTGCAAGCTATTTCACATCTGATAACTCATGTTTTAATGTTAAGTATTCATAAAGAGCCTTTGAACATTTGGCCAGATGAAAATGAACCTTATTGGCTCATTTACACATCTATATGTAGACGAATGAAGGCCTGATAAATAAGCACAATGTAATTAAATGTTGTGATGAGTTACATTTTTTTAGTAACATTAAACGAGTACACATGCAAACATGGGCTTATACCCTGCAATGAGTCATTTCCCAACAGCAGGACCGTCTGGTTAGGGAAACAGGCTAGTGAGTGAAAGGTTGTCATTTCAATACCCTTTGAGGTACAGGTCTGATGTCTGTAGACCTTTGCTTCAGAGCAAATGTTGAATGGGGAGGAAAAGTTTTTTTTAAGTCATTATTGATTCCCAATGTGCTGTAACCCCTTTGTCATAAACATTGGTTCTAGGAAACAGGGATTGCCTGGAAAGGGTACCATCTGTCTCCACTGATACACATGGACTTGGACCGCATCTTGCCTTTATCTCCTCCTCCTCTCTATCTTTGGTCTTACTCTGGAATCAGTGACTTATGGCCTCTACATAGACCTGTTTAATTGCAAACTTCTGCTTTACCCCAGGGAAATTGGGTACACATACATTTAAAGAACCTTGTACTTTGTACAATATTTCTGTCTTTATATTCAGTACATACATTCTGTAGTCAGTTCAATGGTAACACTAGTTTTGATTAACTCAAGTAGTCTACACAAAGACAACCACATAATCAGATGAAATGGCACATCTTTTACATTTGAGGATATACTTCTGGTGTTTCTATTATGGCACATGCTTCATTCTGACCAGAGACTGGTTGTTACATGTAGGTGTGTTGTTGTGTTGTTCCTTGCATGTCTGTGTGGAGAGATATTTACAATATTGCCACTTGTTCAGTTTATACTTGACCAGCGATGCTCCACCTGGGTGTTTTTCTGAAAGTAAGACTCGACAGCCAAAACATTAAAACGTACAGGTGTATTCAAAAGCACAGTATTTATATCTTTAAGCAACACAAGAACAAACTGTGGAGAACAGAAAAAAGGAAAAGGAGAGACAGAGAGTCAAAGAGAAGCTGTGATGTGATATGTTTGTAGTGACATAGCAATTTCATTTAGATGAGACTAATCGTTTGTGTCCATGCTGCCTTTGTAAAAGGTCAAACTGAAATATAGCTGAGTGTAAGAGATGACGATCATCCTGTCAGCATTCATACACACTTCAGCCTACCCTTTCTCTCATTCATCTGAAATAAAGGCCAGAGACTCTGTGTGAAATTCTAGCCTGCAATTATACTTAGCTAATGATAGTTGACATTTTCTCATAGTGATGAAGGTCTGCGATGCCACACACAGAATTACAAACCAAAAAGATGAAACAATAATGAACATAATGGATAGCATTAGGTCTAACAGCCCTCTGCCTGTTATCTTACAATGTTGATGACCTATTCAAGGTGTATTACTTTCTTTAAAAAGCCAGTGGGCAGCGATAATAATTGTCTCAAGTCCTTGTGTTGAGAAGATGTCTAAACATATTAGCCAGGGTCTCGCTGTTAAAGCGTGCTTTGCTGATGTGAATGACAGCAGAGGAAAAGGAAAATGTTTTCAAAATGATGGTGTGTGTATTTTTATGTGCTGCAATTGCTTGTCCCTTGGCGATTTCACACACATTCTGTGATGTGTGTGATGTGAAGCTATGATACGTACTTAAATTGTTTAAATCCAAATTATTAAATGAATCGATACATTTTTAATGAACAAGTAACCCCCACAGTCTCATTATGTTGCTCTAAATGATGAACAGATATATCAATTCACATTACGGTGATCTATTCACAGAGTTCATCTTCTAATCTAAGTTAATACAATCATATCCAACCCTTCTTCCCATATACCTCCCCACAACCACCCACCCTTTCACTGAAAATCCTCAATGAATGAATGAACATGCTGTGCTGCTCATAGATGAACTCTCTGTGCACTATCCTGATTTCTGTTCACATTGCAGAAATTACGATAAATAAATGTAACAGTGGCAAACAAAATCAGCATACAGTTACATGAAGAAAACATGACAGCATACAAAGCACCCCACTAATATGTTACATAAAAACACAGACACATTCATAAATAGTAAATCAAATGTGAGAGTCAATGAATTTATGTTTGGTTTGCAAAAATGTCCTTGCTGCTAATGTTGGTGAAAATGTAACATGAAATTCAGATGTGATTCATTTTAATATGATAATTAATCAAGCAAGCTGCATGTCCCCACTATTAAAATAAATCCAAGTGCCAACTGCTTCTGTCTCAACAACACAAAAGACTACAACACCATCTTGTGGAAAATGTAGGAACTAAAACATATGTTTGTTTTTTTTGTTTTTATTTTTGGGGGGGGGGGGCGGGGGTGTCTGTAAGGTTTATCAAAATGCAAGATAACATATGCATGAATTACAGTTCACTTTTCAAAGCAGCTGCAAAAGAGAATCAAGAACCATACCAAGAACCAATCAAGAACCATTCCAAACTAAAAGTTTCTGCAACTTATTCTACTCATCAGGATTTTCCTAAAAACAGAAGCAGCTCAGGAATTTTTTATAGAATGATTTTGGAGTTGCCTTTGTGTGGTGGTGATTGCCTCAACTAGTCCATGTGGTCAAAGTTAAATCACCATGATTGTTGACTTCAGACATCAGCGTTTTAACCCTGCCTCGAATCCCAGCATGCAACCTCCTTCTGCACACCTGCTCCCTGGCAAAGATAGAACATATAGCTAAGTATTTTTGTGTTCTTGTTCACACACACACACACACACACACACACACACACACACACACACACACACACACACACACACACACACATACTCTTCTTGTGTGGATCTGTCTGTCAACACAGCGGTCCGGCCCGGCTCTCCTTACTGCTTGACTGACCCATTCATCTCCTGTGGGGGCCGTAATGAGCCGACCCTCCCCGTTTGGACCGACCTGACAGAGAGAGATTACTTCAACGCCTGCATGGATTTTCTCCCTTGTCCCCTCCTCCCCATTCCTATCCCCTGAAAGTGGTTAATTCAAAATGCATTAATGAGGAGCGATGGATAAAACACTTTTCTTTTAATTACTTTCCAACGGAGTACTTCAGGGAAGGCCTGATGACTCCTATCTGATGCTGGCCTGTTTGTTTGTTTGTTTGTTTGTTTGTTTTGCTTTTAAAGTCTATATCTAATACATTTTGTAGCCAGGATACATACTGTAATAACAAAGCATTATTAGGTCAGTCATATATACAGTATATAAAGTTTTATGGTCAGGCATGGGTTAGTCAGAAAGGTCAGAAGAAAAAAAATGAGGAATGATTTCATTGACAACAACAAACCTGCTTTAGTATGAAGCAAATGTTGGCCAGCATGGACTATGGTAGCCAATGCAAAGAAGGATGGGTGCACCTTTTCCAAAAGAAAGCAAAACATTTTAAGGAGTCCAACGGCAGAAGCCCTACATGCTTACATACAATACAATAGTTAACTCCTTACCTCTTCCAGCAAAATCTGCTTCCTTTTATAAAATCTTGATTCTGTCTTGTCCATCCAATTTGGAAATATAAACTAGATGTTGTCCCCTAAAACACATCTGCTCAGGGCAGGTGGGTGGGCTTTTGACACTCAGCAAATGTGTTCCTTCATCGTTCAGCCTCCACTGTGGTCTGGCCAGTCTTATCCAGCCTAATAAACATTGATTAGTTTACATAATCAATGCACTCAATGACAATGATTCAGTGCATTGCATGAATGTATCGACTGCAATCAGCTATATACTTAGGCCATCTTTTTCATGCATTTTCTGCATTTAATAGCCATATTTTGATGGAACAATAATCGTATGATTCTCTGCAGAGTTAACAGACACATTTCATTAAGTGATACCAAGAGGAGACAAAAATCTATTGACCATGTGTCTAGATTTAAAAATAAATAAATAAATGTATAAATTAATTTAAAAAAAACATTTTGTACAGCAGTGTGATGCTCTTGACAGCCACCAGAAGGTGGCAATATTTAGCTGCTGTGGGCATCAAAGCAACAACAGTTCTTTTGTTTTTTTCCGAGGTGGTTTATTCTGAAGTGTTGCACAATAAATGATATTTTATGAATTTTAGCAGAGGTGATTGAACTGAATAAAACATGTACACATGTACAGAAATGTGACTTTTAAAGGCGTAAAATTCAATTATAACAGGGGGTTCAAATTAGGAAATGAAGTACAACAACGGTTGGATATTGTAGCCACCTGCGTTCAGGTTCATGTAAAAAGACATTTAGGCTGTCAGTCTAGGTGAGGAAAGTTTTTGGGGAATACTACAAGACACCTATCTGCTTATATCAAACAATCTATGATCTAAAAGAGAGTCATGCGCTGTATCATCTTTCACTGAACAGTTGAATTCAAGAAAGAAGTGCAGTAGGTAAACCCCAATGTGAAGCATGTAACTTTGCTACTCACGCTGTCCATAGCCATGCATGACCTGGTCATGAAATGAATGTTAATAAAGTAGAAAAGCCTGGTTAATAAGGATGGATCACTGTGCAGAGGTGGAGAATGTCAGAGAGAGCAGGCACAGCTGCTTGGTGAGAAATCCAATATTGACTGTCGGGATAAATGTCCTGCATATTCTCTCATCTGTCCCAGGAGCCGTGGTATTATGCCTCTCACGTTAGCACTCCTAATTGGATTAAAAATGGCTTGTTATTGGGAGAAAAATGACTGAGAAAACTATCATGATTATTGCCTCTCAACAATGTTGGCTCACAGAGCTGAAGAGGACAAGTAATTGTCATAGCTTTGGAAAATGTCAAAATTGTCTGTTTGGAAACAAACTGTTGCTTTGATTGATTGCATTATAAGATCAAACCAATGGGAGACAATGCAGTCACAAGTGAGTGCCTCATTTATTGTTTTATTCTGGTACAATAAAGCAAGAAATGTCAAAGTGTAGCATTCATGGCCTTTACTTTTTTACATTACTTTTCACATTGTTATATAATCAACTAGACGTGTGTGTGTGTGTGTGTGTGTGTGTGTGTGTGTGTGTGTGTGTGTGTGTGTGTGTGTGTGTGTGTGTGTGTGTGTGTGTGTGTGTGTGTGTGTGTGTGTGTGTGTGTTTGTGTGTGTGTGTGTGTATGTGTGTGTTTGTGGACAGACATGTACTGCATGCATATACATATGGTTGTGAATGCCTGCGTGAACAGAAATTTAGCAGACAAATCCATCAGACGTCCACTGGGTTTTGGTTTGTATACCACCAGGAGCACCCATTAACAGAAAATGAATGCTCAATGCCATAAAGCTGACAGTGTCTCATTCATACTGACACGCTGGCTAAATTACACATAAAAGCAATGATAACATCATCATTAAATATTGATTTTAAGGATGGTTGAAACAAAAACCCATCCACACTTATTCTGCAGATGAAGGAATTTGGATGAGAGTCAAAGCAGATTGAGCAGAGTGGTTGAAAAAAAGGGGAGTAGCTACAGGGCTTATGTTGGGAAAAAGATGGACAGAACAGAAATGGAAGAAGAAAAGGAGAGAGTAAGAAATAAGAAGAGGGGGTGAAGAGTAAAGAGAGGTAAGGGGTAGGGTGGGTGAGGGGGTAGAAAGAGATTTAAGGCTGAGGCTCAGAGCAGATGTTAGTGTTGATGATGATGGATGCAGGTTGTTGAGATGCAGAGTTGTTATCATGAGAGGCACTCGCAGCCTCCTCACAGTACACTTTCCCCGCAGATGACACTGTGTATGCGTATGCGTGGGCGTGAGCGTGTGCATGTGTGTGTGCGTGAGTAACATAGCAGTGGAGAGGGAGATGCTAAAATGAGCAAGCCACATGCTCAAATTAGGTTCACATGAAATATACTTTATGTTGGTTTTCATACATTTGTTGAATAAAAAAAATATTTTCATGCAAAAATGTGCAAAGGACTTAGTGTCACCGATGAGGCTGATAAACAACTATCTTTTACACTCTTAGGCACAGATAAAGTGAAAAGCAACTTCCTCTGAAGGCCTTAATTGGATTAATTTGAACAATTTTCACCTTTACCTCGCGAAGGAGAGCCACTGTCTTGCATTAAATCACGTATCACTGGGCTACCACATACATCCTTGCAGTAATCCAAATTCACCAAAAACTACACACATTTGCTGCCCAAGCACATAGGCAGCAGGTGGCGCGCGTGCGTGTCTGTGTGTGTGTGTGTGCGTGTGTGTGTGTGTGTGTGTGAATGGGAAATGTTGAGTGGTAACCTGCTCTACAGTCTAACCAGATAAAAGGTGCAGGACAGAAACATGTCAGTAATTGATTGCTAATTAGTTCTTTTGTTGTTGTCCATTGTGTCCTGACAGAGCATTGCCCTGGGCTGTCTATTCACCAGCAGAGACAGTGTAAGGAAATAAGCATAGCTAGTCCATAATGAGACAAACTGATGTAACCCCAGCAGACGATAGAATATGCTTAAAGCCTCTATTATTGAACCCCCTAAAACTGTCCAGCTGCAAGGACCCCATCAGCTGCATTCTGCTTTACAGTATGTGGTGCAGCAGGCTATGTGCCATTTACACTGAGTTGCTTTACCCACATCTCTCTCCCTCTCTCATCAGTGCGTGAGAAATTACCTAATGAGGAATGGGTCGCACATTTCCACAAACTCATTAACCCGCGAGCGAGTGAGACTAATTGCAGCGTTTGGGTAATGTGATTTCACATCTGTTACTGCAGCCCAGGACACAGTAGTCAGCACGGGGCTGGATCTGGTGGGCTGAGCCACACATAGAGCTAGATTTACCAGAACACACCGCTGCAGCTTCAGCCTGGATGGGTGGAGCAGCAGTCAGTTTGGCTTTGGTTATAGTGTTTGATCAATTGTTGTCATACAATATTGTGTAATTACATGCCTCTGCAGGGTAGGTAAGCCAGCCATTATTCTGAAAAAATTAAATGAAATATACAGCATGAGATGAATGAGCAGTGCTTTTGAATCATTGACCATCAAGAAACACCCAAAAGATATCAATTTATTTTAAAATTCAATGTCAATTACTATCAATTCAACTGATTGTTTTTTTTCTCTTTATATTCACTGTGATCTGACTATAAATTCAACCTAGAAAAGGATTATTTTGTCATTTAGGTTTTCCTTTCTTGGTTTTCTGTAATTTGTCTTTCAATGTGGATTATGGCGTCAGTATGTAAATGTAATCGCAGTGTGATCCTGTGTTGTGCTGCTGCACGTCATACTTGAAAATAGCTTGGAAAATAATGTACAAATTGTTTTTTATTGTAAGTTGGAAAACGTCAGGCTATTTAATTTAAGCTAATTGCGTATAACAAAAAAGTAGTGCTTGACACACACACACACACACACACACACACACACAGGAATAAAATAAATTATTTTTTCAGGGTCTTGACTTGGGTTGGTATTTTCAATAATTCAGTAAATTACTGCAAACAAATTTATGTTAATAGAAAAGGTGGGAACCAACTGTTTAATATGGGAAAAGTAATATACTTTTGTTAATTATGATTAATCCTTTGTTTAACCCCCCTGCATTGTTACAGAAACTCCAATTATAAGTTTACAGGCAGTGAGACTGCTTATGGTAATGCCATATCACATCAATTACCATCCCGTGACCATAAATTGGCCTCAGAGCTGACAATGAGATGAGGTTAACACGCTGATTAATTTGAGCTGCTGTGATTTCAGGAAGAAGTTGACACTTATAATCTTTGACACAAACATTGAGGTCCGCTCACTTCCATAATGGAATTTTTTTTTTATTTACTTCTTTCGGGGCTGCGTCTGAGTTTATAGACATTAGGCTACATCTCGAATCAGGATCATTTGAAATAAGTCACGCAAACAAGGTGAGAGTTTCTCTTATCACATAACTGATGGGCAAGTAATAAGAAACTTTAAATAAATGTCAACTGATCAAAAGGTGTAAAAAGCTGCTTAATACAGATTACCTGTATTTTTGTTATGACAATTATGTAATTTAGTAAACACTATAGAAATAAATAAATCAAAAATATTCTGTTTACCAACTAAGATAAGAGTTTGTCAGTTTACATTTATAAATGTTTCAGATGATGTGTTTTTCCATTGCTTTACAATCATAATTGATATTCTTACTATATCCAATGTTATGGATGCTGTAATTTAGTTTCCAACACAGCAATTGCATGCCTACTGTGCTGCTAAAGGGTACAATTGTGTGAAACTGTAAAACATTTTTCTGCATTGTGTTTACTTGTTCCCTATAATTAGCCTTGGAAACACCCAGATCAACACGTTCATTATGTGTTTTATAGTATTATTTGTCTTGTTGGGTTTGTGCTCATCATTGTTTTAGGGTACTGATTGACAGGTATGAGACAGCTCCCTCCAGCTTTTTATGCTGCAAATGAAGTCTGAAGTAGGCACATGAACACGATATTTTCAATGTGTTGTAGGATAAACAGTGGTGCAAAATTTTAAGCCCTAGGTAAACCTCTTCATTATAGATTATCAGTTTAGAACTGTAAATAAATTTTCTAAAACTTTATACAATATGATATTTGTCTGTATGTGGCATGTAACAATCTCTCAGTGTTTTCTGCAGGCCTATCTGCACTTAAGAGTTGTGTAAATGTGAAAGCAGTGATTCTTTTAAAACCAGTTTAGCTATTGGCCCTATATGCTGTATGTACAAATAGCTATTCAGCAACTACCTAACAGCATATGGTACTGTTGCTTCCCTGTGTCTCCTAATGTATAGGAGCAACCAGCAGATAGCAGAATAAAGTGTGACCCAGATACAGGCAGATATAGTCTATTAATAGAATTATTGATGGGCTTAAGTTGTCATAGTATTTCTGTTAGCATTTCTATAAGAAATGGATATTATAACATATTTAGTTTTGTTGCAACTAATCAATTATGTAATTTCTACTTTGCAAGGTTGGATCATAGCAGCCAACTTTAACCTTCAAATAAAAGCAAGAAACTATATAGGCTAGACCGTATAGACAGACACACACACGCCTGTGATTCCTTCTGTTACAGTCCATCCAGTCTGCTCAGTGGGATGACCGTCATGGTTAAAAGCAATGACCGTCACATCACAGCACTGACATCTTTACCGCTCCTGTCTTCCACACTGGGACCACTCATCCTTCATAAACCCTTAAACCCTGTCACCTCGAAAACTGGTCCCTGAGCAACGACCACTTACAATATTAGTTTGTGCAACAAAATTACATCTTAGAATATCTTAACACTCTACAGTAGCTTAACTTACACTATAAAAGTGGTAAAAATGTAGTTAAAATCCCATTGTAATTTTGGATGAAAAGAATCCAAATAAACTACAAGTAATATCAACAAAAGGGTAGGTCAGTACTGAGGGTCATACATTGGCCATTTATATATACGTGCCTATTGGAATTTGTACAAAATGGGCATTATAATATCTCGTTAAACTTAATGGAGACATGAATCATTCTTGTTTTTTGACATTCTTGAAAATTACTTTTATTTCTTTGTTCATTTTAAATTGGTACAAACCCGTCAATGTGGTGCATTTCGATGTAAGATCAAACATTTAAGAAATGTGTCAAGTAATAGCACATACAATAATTTAAAACATGTCACAAAAAAGACCAGCGGGTACATAGCAAGAATGTTTTATCTACACAAAACATCCTAAAACAGCGTAGGCCTACTTAAAGATTATTGTTTTTTTTCCTCTTTAGATTAATGCTCTCATCTCATACAGACGAGACTGATGTCGACTCTTCAATCGGAGTGGGCACCATTTTCTCCTTAAATTATCCAAGTGTTTAAATCCACATGCACAGTGCATGCCCGAAAGCCAGTTCAATAGGCCCACCTACAGTATGGTGCGAGTTGGTGGTAGGCTGTTACCAAAAATGTATACCCAATCTTATAAATAACCGTTTGACATAACAACTTCACCTGAACACAATAACATGTGTGCGTGAAGACACACTCAATGAAAACGTAAATACGACGATTGTTTGGCTCTTAATAATTAGGGCCTATAGTCTAGAGATCATTACAATAGTATGTATCATCAATAGTTGATAAAATCCTTTAGAAGTAACAAGATAAATAACCCCAAACCCAAGATATTTTTTCTTCTGTTTGTCCATCAGTGTTGTCCTTTTCTTTTTGTCATTAGGCTATGTCTAGATGAAGTCACATACAGTCTCCATTTCCTCACATTTCAGGCCTGATTAGCTTGCTCGTTCTCTCGTTTTGATCTAATAGCGGGAATAAAAACAGAAAAAGAGCCGAAGGGTGGGGCTGGGACAGGGAGTTAGGAGCAGAGTGGTGCGGTGGGGGTGTTTTTTGAAAAGTCACTAAGTGAAACTCATGGACACTGTGTGCTCCAGCGCTTTGCGCCGCAGTGACGCGATGCTTGTCCCTCTCCACATGTCACTGTCCGGGGAACTACACAGCTGCGGGGAGCCCGATACGTTCGTTGGGCCGGATAGGGAGGCCGACATTCCGGGGAAATGCGACTGGTAGAGGTGGGACTGCAGACCGGAGCCGTTGGAGGAAAGGCCGTTGGAGAGACCCATGGAGTTTGGTGGCGGGCCGGGGCCCAGACTGCACTGTGACAGGGACTGTGGCATGCCCGGCTGACGACCCAAGGCCGACGGGAGCTGCAGCTGGGAGACCCCCGGCATCCCTGTGGCCCAGCGAGAGTCGTTGGCGTGGAAAGAGCACAGGCTGTTCTCCATGGCGGCCGCGGCAGAGAACTGTGGCAGGCCCGGTGTTGGGAGCAGCGTCCCCGGGGAGCGGAAAACATTGGTGGTCTTCTTCCTTTTCTTCCACTTAGCGCGTCTGTTCTGAAACCAGACCTGCAAGCAGAGAGACCGGACCGTGAGCCGTCAGAAGGACAGACTGAGAAGCATATGCCTGGAGTAGTGTCTGTTTATACACTTTATTACACTGTAATGAGGGCAGTAAGGTGGATGCAGTATACGTGTTTGTGTAACCATGGGAGAAAAATACTATTTACGCACAATATCTCACCACACTCGGACTAACTTTAGGGCTACTATGATATTAGGATCTTTAGAAAAATACAACAAAACTAATTATATATAAATATGTGTTTATAATAATAAAGAATAATGTGTTTGTCTTTGTCGCTAAAGTAGCCCTGTGTCTCTGTGTTCTTATGCACTTGGTGCTTGTTGTTGTGTCTTTATGAGCGTCTATGCACTTTTACCTGCATGTGCTACTTGTGTTATGTTTTTCTCTTGCCATCAACCTGCCAGCTGTCATGATCTGGAATATTGGTTGTATTATTTTAATTGTGCTTATGTGTTGTATCGTTGTAGCTTAATGTTTTAAGCTACCAACCTGCATGGCACATTTGCATGTTGGATTGTGTGCTAATGTTGATTAATGTACGTTGTCTATAAAGACATCAAAAAATAAAAAGTTAGTATAGGGTGTGTAATTGTATTCCAGATACATAGCAAGCAAGCAAGGTGGCTAGTGAAATCTACCCTGCAGTGTCCTTGAGCAACGCAAATTCTCTGTGGGGCCTGGTCTGAACCTGACCCCATAGGCTACTGTCAGTGTAGAGCTGGGCCAAACGAAATTAACAAGACGTAAATGTAGACCTTCTGCAATTGCCCTAAGGACCTCTTACATTCATTGCCACTATATCCTAAAGGGTAGGACTTTGAGGGAGTACTGTATAATAGGTGTAATTTATGAATTGTTCTGAATTGCATTAGTACAGCCCATATATAATACTCTTCAAGGAGGCCATTGTAAATTCCAACCATTCAACCTAATATCATGTGTTTTTAAGACCAGAGTGGAGCTGAAATAGTCTAAATGGGTTATGAATTTCATTGCAGCCTAAATAAAATACAATATACAGAAGGCCTTTGTGTAAAACTCAGCCGTCACAGGGTTTTTTATCACTAGTGTTCCGCAGCAGTGAGCTGAACAATTTATCTTTATAACATCTTATTTACAAGCAGATTAACTGAAAATTGCCCTAAATATTGTGGGGACTTAAATACAAATGGGCCGCATTACTGTACACAATCCACGTAAACATAAAACCCATCCAAAAGCGCGCGCAACAAACCACAGACACACTAACCCACACACGCAGCTAAAAACGCACGCGCGTCCCCGTTGGGCTTTATAAAGATTTCATCATCTTCGGGCGTGATTAATGCGCGCGCGAGGCCGTGAGTCGATGCCTCTGTATTAAAAGTGAAATCTTGCTCTCATTCCGCTCAGCCATCCGTGAAACGTCGCCCAAACCCATTACACTCGGGGGAAAGAAAATGCAATTTCTCATTCCATTAAAAAAGTGCAATATATTCTTGAGTCCTATTAAGACGTCGCTGATAGAGCATTTTAAAGGAGAGGCTGTTGAGGCACGCACGCGGCCAACACGCCCACTGAAGGCCGCACCTGCACGAACTGCACTAATGTTTACTAACAGCGAGCGAAGCCGACCTGAGGGGTTTGGATTCTGCACTAGATGGAATCAAGAATTGATTGTTAAGGTGACTAATGATTGTACTGGTTTTATTGCTTTCAGTGGGATAATTTGCATGAATCTCACATCACTGGTTAATAACCCGTTGACGTGTTATAAATAGGACTGACATTGGTTGATAATGTGTTTGGCTTATCAGAGCTTGGTATGTCCCTGCATGCTTGTTCAAAATATAAGCACTGTATGAGCACTATAAAATGTTTGGTTGGTTTTATATGTTCAATTTCCCAAAATACAAACGTTTAAATTAAATTATAATTGTAATCATTGTAAGTAAAACAAATATGTGCCACATATTCTGATCCTAATTTCCTAAAATCCCATTTTCTAAAAAGGGGGAGTTATATATTTTGTGAAGGAAATTTTGTCCTATACATCTTGGACATTATTTTGGCTAGGGTAACACTCCATATTTGTTATGGTAAAAAGTATTAATAATTATAGTAGTAATTATATATTATAATAAAAATAATAAAATCCTAATATTACTATCCATGTCATTTCATGCACTTGTGGCAGGTCAAAAACAAAATAAATCAGATTAGACACACACCAATTTCCATTTATCCGGGGATGGTCACCACAGGTTGCGTTATAAAGTATTTTAGCCACCAGAATATATTTGACTTCATGAGCACTGCTCGTTATCCGCAAATGACAAATGTTGTTAGCACCTTGGACAGCGCGACTTTTATATTAAATGGGGCAGACTTCTTAAAGTTAAATACTGCCTTATATCAAGCTAAACTTGAACACATTCTGGGATGTTTAAATCAAATAATTTAATTAAAATGTGATTGAGTTGACTGTCTACATAACACAACGATATCAGGGCTTTTTCACGTGAGGACACTAAGGCAGGATATAGTGTTGAATATTTATCGTTATATTTTATATTTTATTTTATTTTATTATTTATTAAATTCTTTTAAATGACAATCTGAACTATAGTACACTTTAAGTTATGGTTTAATGTAACTTAAACTTCCCCAGTGGCGTCAATCCACTCTTTGACTTTGATATTTTAAGCAGTTGCACCCAAAACTTAACACCTAATGGCCACAAAAGGTCTGGGCACAAGATGACAAGTGACAAAAAATTAAAAAATACATTATGGTAAAATAAAAAACTGATGAGAAGTGACCAAACTATATTTTGCAAACGCACATTGGCCCTGAATCCTCTCCTGATGTGAATCTAGCTTATTTTGCTCACTGCCGTCCAGGTGGAATTAAAGGATGATTTTAAACATTGATATCGTGCTGACAAACCAAAGCCCCACCCTTTCATATCAAGCCAGTGTTTTCATCGTGTAAAATCCACAATAAAAGTGTTTACCTGGACTCTAGACTCGGTGAGGCCGATCCTCAGCGCCAGTTCCTCCCTCATGAAGATGTCAGGGTAGTGGGTTTTGGCGAAACTGCGCTCCAGCTCATTGAGCTGCGCCGGGGTAAAGCGCGTCCTGTGCCGCTTCTGTTTCTGTTGGCTGGCGGACTGACTGGAGCTCTGCTGCGGCTGCTGCTGCTGCTGCTTCTCCTGCTCCTTCCCGTTCACCGGCATGCCGGCAGAGTTGGATCCCACAGTGGCGATGTCTTCTCCGGGCAGGAGAGTGGTTCCCTCTACAGAGTCAGAACCAGGGGCCATGTCTCCTGGATGCCCCTGGTCTGGCACCCCACCACCCAGCCGACACTTGAGAGCCTCTCGGTGTCCGAGTAACTCTGCAGCGTCCTTCATCCCTGAGAGGATGAGGAGGCGAGAGTCTTTGAGTAATGGCAAATATTACAGCGCAGCATCTTTAAATGAGAATTACATGCAA
The DNA here is from genome assembly GCA_013375575.1 of Percina caprodes. Lineage (NCBI taxonomy): Eukaryota > Metazoa > Chordata > Actinopteri > Perciformes > Percidae > Percina > Percina caprodes. Next base: position 506,742 of record JABXJD010000248.1, read on the forward strand.
TAGTTGTGCTTCTTTATGGCAACAGACGTGTATTCAAATCCAAAGTATAAGCTACAACACAAAAAACTAAATATAGCTTGGGTCGTAATTTTAAACCGCAATTTCTGCTGTCAGATCATTCCTCATTCCTGATAAATAACTGCAAAGAATTGCTTCAACCAACGACAAACCACTTAGATGTTAACACAATTAGCTACACAGTCTATCTATCACTTCACAAGGTTAAATAAGAAGTTGGAATCTTACACTGGAGTTTAGGGCCGGAGTTTAGTGATGATAACTCACCGAGCCGAGCATCCAGGAGGTCGGCATGAGAGAGCATGGCGTACCGCTCCAGGGTGAAATGCGCTCCAAAAATCCCACAACTTTGGGGCAATTTAAAAAGTATATATCGTCTAAATGAACGAAAATTCGGTTTGTGGTTAAAAAAAGGAGGTCCCTTGCATTATAATGTCCTTTAGAGCGATGGGGAGGCGCTTATTAGTTGAAAGAACCCGTGAGCTTCCTCAAATAAGAGCCAATCAGAGCGGGTGCCTGGAAATGTCAGCGACGTGACTCCCCCCCTCTTTTTTTATTTATTTATTTTTTTTTTTACACAGTCAAGCTCGCACGCGCACAGACCCGAACGCGCACGAAACACTACAATTCAATTCAATTCTCTGCCATTCCGTCCTCTGATTTATTAGCTTTCCATGCTCAAATTATTCCACGTTAAACATCTTAATGTGTTTGTTTAATCTCATATAACACGTGCCATGACAGGATTCCTAGATATAGCCTACATGTAAAATACTGGAGGTGAGCGCATGCAAAGGCTTGTTTTAGTTTTCTCCAGGAGATAGGAGCTATTATTTAAGCCAGCAAATGTTTGCCCATTGTTATGAAATAGCCATATCAAAATCTCAATTATGGACTATGTCAATTTGTTAACAACCAGTAACCTTACTTAAGAAAAGGGAGATTTTCAGAAATTAACGAAAGAATCTAGCCTATAAATTACAATAGCACACAAAAGCCGATTAGGCTACTCTTTGTAGCCTATATTTATAAAATATTGAGAGGAATAGCACACTGAGTGTATTTTTGACATATCACAGTGTGGACATAACAAGAAAAAGATGTAGCCTAGCAGATAAGAAGCCTTATAACGCAGGACTTCTTTCAGCACTTCAGAGTCCCACTTCCCTCCCATCCTTGGATCACAAACAAAACGAATATCGCCCCCATTCCCCCATGGCAGGTGATTTGTGGAGACAAATCGAGGAAATAAATAAATAAACTAGTACAGATGGATTTAAGCTCTGTTAGTGATCGGCCGCTTTACTCCCATCGACTTTTCATCAACGCGGGCGCAATTAAAGGTATTTAGGCCTGTTTGGTTCAAACAAAATCAGACGTGGTAGACTCTAAACGATTGTGCCCCTTTAGCAGTGGTCCATAAGTAGGTCTATTATACAATTAACAGGACAGTCATTGATCTGCGATCCACTCTTGCTTCTCAGACAGTGCTGGTTAGAGGGCTTTTGGCAGATGCCAGGGTGAGCTTGGTGAAAAAGCCACCACCTGGGACTAAATAGGTTTCTTTGCAGCCGCACAAAGGAGGCGTCCGAGCGAGGACTCCCCTCTCCTCCTGCACCACATAGGCAGCTCATCTTTTATGCTCCTCAACCGCAATCTGCCGGGACACAGGGAAGTAGCCTATATGTGGCATAACGTGAAAACCTAAGGAAATGGACTGGTGCATGGTCCACTGAGATGAGGAAAGATGTGACCAGCTTCCGAAGGTTCAGGAGAAGCAATCAGCAGCAGCAGAAGGGGCTCGATTCGTTTGATTGTGACCATGGAGAGAGGAGAGGGACTCTGTGTGTTGGGAGTTGTAAGGCCAACCTTGCATGCGTTTGTGAAGGGCTTGAGCCAGGAGAGACGGTCTGTATGGGTTGGAAGTTGTTTGATTTTTTTTTTATTGTGTAAGCATGAAGCCAACTGATGTCATATAAAATAAATAAACAAAACTTAATTGTTAAAAATTAACTCATGAAGGTCAGAGATAATTTTCATTTTTGCTAAAATACTAGCTCTTGTGCATTAATACATATATGAATAATGCATAACTTATGATAAAAAATATGTAAATCACGAATAAAGTGAATGTAATAATAAACTATCCTCATTTAATTCTAATTCAGGGTAATTTTGAGGCTTTTTTGAGGATTATCCAATTCATCTCTAATTTGACGAAATTGTTTTTTTAACATTTAGTATTAGTAGTCGTAGAATGCAGGTAATAATAATATTAATAATAATAATACTAATAATAAAATAATAAAATTGTGTTGCAATTCCACGAGATAAATAATTCTACAGATATGGATTTAATAAATAATAATAATAATAATAATAATAATAATAATAGGTCAACGAATAAGCATACTAGTAATAAATGCATATTGGATTATCATTGTTGAAAGTATTACTAGCTATGCCAAAGGCCAAAGCTTAATTCAAAATCATTAATATGGACGTCCTGTTTACATAATATAAGGCACGTGTAAAAATCTAAATGTTGTAGTTATGGTTGACAGTATTTATCTGAAGACCTACATGATAAATATTGATATTGTGCTCTGTTACAGTGAAAAAGCCCGGATAGCAGACATCCCCTCAGCTGTCCGATGTTCAGGCTGTAACTTATTGCTGTAATAACAGGAACCCACTTGAAATGGGTCTATGTCTCACTCAGCCTCTCTAACTGGACCGCATCAATCTTCCCCAGTAAAAACACACTCACATACAATCCTCCCGGGTTAATGCGGCGCATCTGAGTGCGGAACGGCTGTTTACACGCGACGAGACACTTTTAATGGAAGCGCACCAAAAACAAATGCAATTTTGTAGAGCAATTTCAAAGATCAAGAATTCCGTGTCCACCCTCTGCGCGGTTTTTTAGAAATCAAACTGCGGTAAATCCATTGCTCATATGGGCCTTTGCAGCACAGGTTAAAATCATACAAGTAACAGAAAGCAGATGCAGGATAAAATCCTTTACACAACAACCAAATTGTAACATGGCCCAGCAGGCGAGCTGGTTGTTTCTTATGGTCAGACCTTTTGCATCTGGTTTCACTCAGTTATAAAAATCTTAAAGGAAAATCGATTTTCCATCTGCAGAAACGGCTCTCTAACAAATCACACCGAATAGTTTTTTGTAGGTGATTTGATGACAGTCGGAGGAATAATAAGCAGACAAATAAGTGAGTTGCATTCGAGCTCGAGAGATGCAGAGAGAGGCGAGCCACAGACAGGCAAACCCATTAGAGGCTCCCACCCAGCCTGGTTGCACCACCCCACGCATCTCATGCCCCAATTAGGCCCTCTGCCCTCCGCCTGGTCTCCCTCACTGCGTGATCTGGTGGACAGAGCGGTAATCATGGCTTCAAATAAAATAATCAGCAAAGAAGAGCGATTTCCTTAATGAGGAAGAAGAGGTGTGTATCACGGAGCGTGTGGGGGGACGTGAGCGCGTGCGTGTGTGTGTGTATATGTGGGGTGGGGGGGGGTGTTGGGGGATGGAGTTATTAAAACCAATGAATGAGGTGTCATTAACACATGGTGTTCAGAGTATCAGCAACTTAAAAAAAAAAAAAAGAAGAAGTCTAATCATCAGCTGTTAATAGTTGACCCCAAGCTCAGGTGTTCTATGTTTAGGTCACTTTGTAATGAAGACAAACAGCAGTGTGAACAACCTCAGGCTAAACTCAAAGGCACATGTGGTTAATCAACTTTAAGTTCAACACCTCATGCCAGTCAAAATTAAACATACAGGTGAAATGTTTCAACATGTTTATTGGTTAAACATCCTAAAGGAAAAGTGCAGATAGACAGCATCACTTTCCCATGTTTTATTGGGTGGACTTCTGTAGCTCTTAGACATCTACTGTGGATTTTAGAGGAAAAATCAGAGTTTGGAGCCCTTAGGCAAAAATGCCTCCAAAAGACAGCTGTAAATTGACACGGCCCCATACTGTACTGTATATCAGAAATACACTTATCTACAACTCAACATAACCAGGACAATCCTGGTTCACTCTACAAAAGGCCTCTATAGCGCCTAATAAAACTGTACCATATTTGTGCTGTTGTGATGATTTAATGACAAATAGCTTGTTCTCTACAAAGAGAGCATAATAATGGACAATTCAGCTAAAATTCTCTTGGATGACTATGAGACTATAACGTCTGATTAGTCACACAATTGACTAACAGGTGGCAGCCCTAAACATCACTCAGTCATTCAAAGTCTGAACAACAAAAGGCCAGTGGGACTGCTGATGCTGGGAATAAATATGCATGTACAATCAGGATATGTACCCAAATCATAGATGTCTACTGTATATCAAGTTATATCACTGAAACTAAGAGGAGCTGGACCTGCCAATATATGGTACCAAAATCCCAATTTTGGTAACTTACCAATTGTAGTTTCATATTATTTCTATAGCGACACATTTCCCTTCTGATAAAAGCTTGAATCCATATGATTATGAGCCTTGTTTTCATTATTTCTCACTACTGGCAGCAGTGTAAAGCACATAGTTTGAATGTTTTTTTTCAGTGTTAATTTAATTTGTGTGCATAACTTAGTCTTGCTTTGCCAGACCTTCCTCCACAGCAACACGGAGGAGAGTCTGGCTTGTCCACACAGCATTCCGGGATAGGAGAAAAACGTGCTCTGGGGTTATTGGAATTTCTTTAAACCAATCACAATTGTCATGCGCAACACTAAGCACCAGAGAGAGTCACGGTGCCGCTGCAAAATAGCCAGGGGAAGAAACTTGTTTTGGTAGAATGTGTACGTTTAAAAGTTGTTTTAGTCATGCAACAGAAAATTCAGATTGGACATATGGTCTAGCTAGATGTCTGGATTTACCCTGCAGAGATCTGAGGAGCAGTTAACCACAGTATTCATAAAATCAACCGGAGTTTAAAATTCCAAGAAAAACAAAGCAGAAAGTACCAAACATCCGACTGAAAAGAGTGAAATCTGGGGGAATTTCCGGCGGCAACATAATCCCGAAAGTGGAGCATTGGGAATATACCCTAATCTTAATTTAATCACATTTAAAACAGAAGCAACAATATGTCACTAATAAAATTGCTAGAGCATTAGGCATTGCCTGTAATCTGTTGTATTTACAGTCTGACATCAGTCATTTAGGCTTTTCCAGTGGTCTCCAGATCTAATTCCTTTTCCTCCCCAACACCTTGACTTTCCCTCCTGTTCTGCTCCAGCTATTAGAATATGTTCTTTCTTAAGTCTGGTCATTAGTTAGGTCCATTACTGTGGCTCCATCATTAGGAAGCTTTAATGCATCATTGAAGGTAATGAGTGCCTTACATTACAGGTGCCAGCGAGCGTAAGACTCACTGAAAGAGACTCTTTTTCACACTACAGCCTGAAATCAACTCCAGTTTTATTAATTTTACCCCCAAAACCTGTCAGAGTGAGGTGATGGAGGCACAACAAGGGCTGACCAGTGATCTGATGTAATATTTAACGCATTGGGAAAGATTTTATTTACATAATAATACCAGAGATTATTTGTGAGGAATGTAGATTAAGTAAAAGATCACATCATTGATAATTTAATAGTTCTAGATGGTGAGAATAACTTATCAAATTTACGCAAACAGATATACATACATAGATACATACAATCTCCCACACACTTGTGCTCCTAAAATACCACATAAAGGGGAGGACTTGGGTCAGTAGTGTCTCTGAGTAGCTTGAAATTAGAAACATGTGCTGGTAATTATCAAACTACTGCAAAGCCACGTCATGCAATTTATTGCCTCAGCAAATTAAAGAATAAATGGGATCAGTCTCTTTGACCTTGCTCACTCTGACTTGCCAAACTTGATCTACCTGATACTTCAAGTGTGTGACTTGCTCACTCTGAGACATATACAGACACACACACACACACATGGTATTGTGGAGAGAAAAAGAGAAAAATACATGTGCACATAAACACATCCTAAAAATTAGCTCTATAGTTGATTGTGTGATGATAGGAACAATGTAAGAGCAATGCAGTAAAACCTATAAAATAAATGGAGAAAGTACATGCACGCGCATGCACGCGCACACGCACACACACACAACTGCTCTGTTGTTGCCTCACAGCTTCTTCGCGTTTTCAGCTCGTCTCTCACTTCCCAAATCCCACACTTTCCCATCCATCCATTCTCTTTATTATCCTCTCTTCCCTCTCTTTCTCTCTCCTACTCTCCATCCACTCCGCCACATTTCTGGAGCTTTTCTGCTACACACACACTACCCCTCCCAAGATTAATTGATCATCAATTTAGCTCTAATTTGGACCAAGTCAGCTGGTAAATGGGGCAGTTTTCCCTGATTGTTAGTGAAATGTGTGCAAGTACATTGATAAATTTTGATTATTTATCAATTACAACCAAATGAACTAAATCTATTGAATAAATTCTAGCCTGATTGCCATAATAGAGTTTGAAAATATGGCTATTGATAATGATTTCGGCTAATAGTCTCTTCCGGCCGTGGTTGCCGGCTTGTCGGAATGACAACACAAAACTCATTTTTCACAGAATCAGCTGAGTGAGTTCGAGGCCCATCTTTCATTAATCAGTCACATTACGGAGCTGATACGACGTAATATGCTACGCTTTCCTCAGAAAGACTCAAACACTTTGTCATATTTTATGTCAATTACCAGTCATTTCGTTGTGTTCCATCAAGACATCATGTAATAGTTAACATATGCTAAGGTAAAGCTCTCCTGTCCCGCCCTCCGCGAGCTCCATTGGAGGATGCCATCTCTGTGTTTGAGGGGAGACAGGGGGCCGATGATGAAACGGGCCCTGCTCTTAATTTCTTATTTTCCTGAGCTAAGGCGCTTATGGGAAGGGTGGAGCACAAGCATTTTTAAATAGACCTGCCACCATGTTTTCCTAAAGTTAATGGAAAAGCAGCTTGCTGGAAAATAGGATAGGGAAAAATTGTTATTAGGTTCAGAGGCTTCCACACAAAATAACAAGGGATTATTGGGAGCCAAGGGCACATTTTAGCACAGACATACAAATTAAGGCTGCCATATTCTCACAGCCTCACACTAAGAACTAAAAGTAATCTTTTAGTTTTTAATTTAACATTTACAAGAGAGGTGTGTGGCACAAACACTAAGAAACAAAAATGCAAAATTACCATTAGATGTAAACCATGTAGAAATGATAGCATGGAATGGTCCATTCTGTTAAATGATTTGAACTTAAACGGGTCTTACCGCAGCAGCCTGGCCAGTGGGAGAAAAAGAAAGGAACTGAAATAACTGCGATATCAGCCTTCCTTTTTAATCAATGATATGAGCCCCTCTGCACCAATCATGGCTGCTGGAAGCAACTTAATGATCAGCATTTAGACTGGGCAGGTAAACCCCAGCGCTATAGAGCCAACACAGGGGCCAACTGCAGGTGAATTAACCCAGTCCAGATCTAATATGCTGTTGTCAGCTCTGGTTAGTTCATGGCTAACTGTGGCCTGTATTGGCAGTGGCATAGCATCCAACAGTGTCTCCCTCCTCCCTCATGTGCCAGCAGGCAGCTATCTATAATCGATGGCCACTTTTAATTGGACAGGCTGTCTGTTAGTGGACACCAAAGGTTGTGCAGGAGGGGCAACACTGTATTTACCACATGTTTATTGAGGATAAATAGGTCGGGGACGTCAGAGGTGTTCTCTGTAAAAAGCCAATCAGGGCTTCTGCTGTTGACAATTCACACAGTGACCCTCAATTATTTCATATTATATTTCAGTCATATATGCTGGGATAGGCATGCAATGCTATAGATTAGCTTTTTTTTAGGCCTTTATTGACAGGACAGCTGAAGAAATGAAAGGGGAGAGAGAGGGGGAATGGCGCAGGTCGGAATCGAACCTGGGCCCGCTGCATCAAGGAGTAAACCTCTATACGTATATGGGCGCCCGCTCTACCAACTGAACAATCCGGGCGCCCGATGCTATAGATGTTATATAACAATATATTCATCAATATTTTCTTTTCCATTATTTGTCTGGTGCTGAGACTCTGCCCATAACAACTTAAATTATTGCAAAGGCAATGACATTACATTAACTCTGTAAACAAGAAAGACAGTTCCAGTGCTAAAAACTAAAGAAGCCACCATTAACTCAAATGTAATTTAAGCCTAATAGAACTGAGTGGATTATTATATCCAAATACAAATCATTTTCACTCCTCTAAAAATACAGGTAGATTGGTGTTATTGAATCAATAGAGTCAGACAGAAATATCTTCACTAGTGTTGTCGATAAATGAAATCAGACACTAGTAGCCTCGTTTTTATACTGAGGTAAGGAGGTCAGAAAAGAGGAGAAATGTGAATTAATTCTCTTTAAGCCGGAACGACCTACTAATGCTGGGTTAAAAGGTTTTTCATTCCGTATTCACATACTATTCATTATTTCCAAAATGAACTCCGCAGAATAGGCTACACTGCCTTGACTAATATGTCTAAGTGTCTTTTCCTTTATTTCGCCCCTTGATTTGAACCTTTGAGGTGCACGGGCCAGGGCAGAGTTAAAAATATCACCCAGATATGTAGCTGCATATGTTTAAAACTAGCCTACATGTTATTTAGAGTAGCTGAGGCACCATATGATGAACAATGCCCTCACAGTTGATGATTGCTACCACAAATCCCAAGCCTCTACTCTGTTCTATTTTATTATCAGGCTACTATTTTTTTAAAGCTACAGATTGCCAGTGCTGTAAGGAGGCTGGAAGCAAGAGACAGAGGGCCACCGGTAGACATGCTGCTTTTGGCGCAGCCTCTAATTGATATTGAGCGAGCTGCTGGTGAGGAGCACACAGGGCCACTGCTGGCTAATCTATGCTTTAATCAGCGTGTGTAATGAGATTGGTGGCACACTCAGAGAGAAAAGAGACTTACAAGCAACGTCTGTCAGGGTCTGGGGGAAAATATTGGCTCTAATTGTCGTGATTAAAGAAAACTAGAAGACGTTGAGCTGTTTTAGAAGGTTTGAGGGAGTCTGCTTTCTTTCAGCACCACCTGAGCTGAGTCCTCAGGCGCTGTCCAAAGTGCTGAAGTTGTAGACGCAGGTAACTGAAACAGAGGCCCTATAACTGCTTTTGCAGGCCAGTAGTGAACATGTCTTTGCATCTCTTTGAAACCTGGATTATAGTAATTGTTACTATACATTTTATGAAAACCTGATCACAATTCTTTTGAGGTAAGCTAATAAATGAATGAGGCTGCTATTGTATTGGAACAATCCGTACCAAAGGGAGAGGCAGGAGGAGAAGCAGGAGAAAGCCAGGCCACAGACTGAATAGCAAGCGGAACATTAGTAGAGGTGTGTGTGGGAACACTGTCTGTCAATTAACAGGGCATCAGAGATGACGCGCATACTTGCTCACATGCATATACAACCCTCTCTCTCTCTCTCTCTCACACACACACACACACACACACACACACACACACAATGTACCAGTGTGATAATAAAATAAAATAAAAAATAACTAAGCAAATGTATCAAACAAGAACATAAAACAAAACAAAACATTTTGAGTGAGTGAGTCTTTATTGCATGTTTTCATTGCATGCCATCTTAGAAAGAATGGAGAGGTACAGAAAGAAAAACAGCACAGGGCAGCTGAGCGCCATTTTACACCCAGAGCTTCAGCAAAGCTGTCTGACAGTCTGCCTGCGGCTGAGATTAGCCTCATCTATCCGGTGTCAGGGACGGTCGTGTCCAGAAAATCACAGCATAAATGGGTCTGACTGAGGTGTATGAGAGAGAGAGAGAGAGAGAGAGAGAGAGAGAGAGAGAGAGAGAGAGGGGTCAATGGATTACTCATACAAACAAACTGAAATATACTGCGGTGATGTGGGAATGTGCAGGGAGGGTTGGGATGAATTGGGTTTCCATGTGACAGAAACAGAGCACACTAGTCTTCCCCGACCGAGTCCACTTCCTGTCCCCGGTGATAACACTTTGTCCTTTCATCAATCACACCTGCATGAACAATGCAGACACACACACACACACACACACTCGTAACACATTATTGTGTATGCTAAATAACGCAGTTGATGTGTCAGCAAAGCCTGTATTTCAAATAGATTTTTATTTTTTATTTTATTTTTTATTATCACGTAACTGAATTTCCCTCCCAACAAATGAGTTATCCACTAGCCCCCACAAAAGTAACAACTTCTCTGACAAAATGATTGATAGCACAAACTGAAAACAAATCATGGCACTTTTTAAAGGTTAGAAGGCACCTGCAATACTGACAAAATGATTATACTTGCACATACTGGATCCTGTAAATTTAACAGCTAGCTTGCTATTGTTATAACCTTAATTATATTGTGTTTCGTCTTATTTAACGACAATCTTTAAAAAAAATTATATTGCGTTTAGTCTTATTTAACTACAATCATCTGCAAAATGAAGACTAAACTGGGAAATTAGATGCTATAAATAGTGAAAATATGTGGGAAAATAAATCATGGGCTATAGGTTAAACCACATACTATAAATATAACCTAATTTCACTAGCAGTCATTTTCTTAATCAAACCAGTACTTTTGACAATTTTATTGTCATTCCAAAACTGTATGCTATTAGAAATAAATGACATATATTTAAAAAGAGTTGTACTCTATTTACCTTTGTTTTTGTAATATTTTGCCTAATAAATTGGAAAAACTAACACTGGAGCGTCTCCTCTCTTTATCTGCGCTCCTTATTTGTAAAATGTCCAGCGGGATGGAGAAATGGAGATATCAAGAGCGATCGTATTTATGAGGCTTTCTGACAAATAGGTGCAGTTACGCTCTGCCGGCGCACTGCCTGTTTACATAGGCCAGCTCCATTTCAGCACCAGGCGTTTATGGAGCGTATATGTGCATGTGTATTGATGTGCATGCATGTGTGTATTGACGTGTGTGTGTGTGTGTGTGTGTGTGTGTGTGTGTGTGTGTGTGTGTGTGTGTGTGTGTGTGGACCACAGATGGCCTGACCTTGGAGAGGGTCACCTGTGAGGAGGTGATGCATCCCAGAGAGACAGAAGACAAACCAGAGCTTTGTAAACACAGACAGCTCCAGCAACCTTCCAACATGTGAAGCTGCTGAAGTTTTGAAGGTGACTGCTTGATTTTCTCTCATGCATCTGGAAATGCCAACATCCAGTATGAACTCTGTCTCTCCCGGGCTCCACTAACTGCTTATTATGGCTCATATTGGAACGACCCAGAGTTATTTCCTTTACAAATAAAGTGGCTTTGAAAGAGATTAGAGAAATATGTATGAATTTCTGCCTAATTTATTTGATCAGCCCACATTACAAAGCATCGTAGTGCTCAAATGTGATAACAAGTTTTCAGTTCCTTTCATTATGTAAGAGAAATTAGATCTTGATAGGATTTCACTGGGGCGCGGTGTTCCCGCGGATGAAATGTAATTTGTGGGGAGAATTTGTTGTATCTGTCACAAATATTCCCAATTAGCCGCGTAATTATTTGAGGGTTTCTGCAATTACGGCTTAAACCAGTAAATTTGAAGCTGTAGCTGTCCCTAATTGGTGTAGATTTGATATTTTGCATATTTGCATAATGAGGAAATTGGGGGGAAATTGTGTTCATCCATTTGTGAAAAATTCTATGAATTTTATGAATCTGAAAGCCATCCCCTTGCGGTCGGTGACTTTGCCTCAGCTCCCAGAGGAAGCAGGGCGGGGCCGCGCATGGCATGTTCATGTCTCCATGTGCGCTCGAGATGCACTCAGGGTGAACGGAAGAGCTTTACAGTACTCTCTGCAGGAAATGTTGCAGGAATCCATGCATTGTGAATAATATGGTATAAAAATATTTTGACTAACATTCAGTCCAACCCATAAAAGTGCAATATTATTGCAGTGGGACGAATAAGAATATACATTTGTGATGAAATATTTGTAATGGAATTTACTTTAGGCTCTGATCACTGATTTATTAAGGGTTAGCAGGTCATGGTTATCTTTTTAATTTTCCATCAGTTGACAAACAATATGGCTGTATCGTTTTATTAAGAAGTCTTTGATTTTGTCATTAGGTTTATATTAGATAATTCATTCAGATTGGTCTGTGAAACTTAATTATGCATTATCACAGTGTGCTGATTGATATTGAGAAAGCTAAGTGTTCTATGTAATTGGTAATAAAGACGGTAATTTTAGAAATTTGTCCAATCAGTAATGATTATGAGCTTTTGAGTAGGTAATGATGTTAACCCTAGTTGCCTCTTACACAGTCCACCTATCAAATATTAAATATAATAAGCCTTACAAAAGGAGGAAATACCCTGTTCACACACATTAACAATATACATATTTGTAGTTTCTAAAGTTAATGAAAACTTGAACTTGAAAAATGAGATCAAGAAACCAAACCTCAGGTGCAGTAAGACACTTCACTTCTGAGGTGTTTCTCTGATATAATATTACATGAAGGCTCCACCTGGTCATAGTGGTGGTGGAGTGAGTGTCCTCATGATGTAAGGGCTTTAGCCCGCTGAGAGCCGTATATCAGAGAGCAGTAAAAGAGAGACGCTAAGAGCACTGATGAATGTCTGAGAGATAGATGTGTTAAGTGACCTTGGTACATTACACTCTCCTTCAAAGCGGGAGCAATGAAGATTAGTATAGTCTTATCTTGTCACACCAAGTGTGCTTGTGTGTGTATGTGTGTGTGTTTGTAGTCTTTAGGCTACCACTTTTCCAAGAATCGCTTGCTTTTTTCCAGGAATGATAGCACTTGAATATAAATGTGTTTACAGGTTGTGGGCTTTTCAACTTTAATTTTTTTTCCCCTTTTGTGTATATGTACCATATGGAAATACATTTTCTCCATTTAACTTTTTGATTATTTTCATTATCAATTAATCTATGGATTATTGTCTTTCAATTGGTCTACGAAATGTAAAAAATAAATGCTCATCATAACTTCAACAGTCCAAACTCAAAATATTTTCAATCTACAATGAGATGATACAAAAAGCTGCAAATGTTTTCGAAACTGAGAATGTTTGGCAATTTCGCTTATTAAATGACTAAAACAAACATTATCAAAATAGTTTCAGATTCATTTTCTGCCCAATAGACTAATTGTTAAAGCTCTATATGAATTTTTAGCTTTTCTTAATCTGAAGCTATATAAGATTGTTACAGTTGGTATTTGAACATAACATTTGGCTCATGGAGAGAAAAAAATTTGGATTGAGTCTGACCCTAAATTACTGCGAGTGGGGTTTTAAATAAGAGGGAAGAAAGCAAGCCAAAACTAAACCCAATCACATTGATTTATGGGAGGGATATCACACAAAATATCCTTCTTCAATATTCGCAGGCAGCTAATAAAATATGCTGCATAATAATTTCACCATTTCATGGGATATTAGACCATAATGACCACAGTCCACCCCTCTACACCCCACAGCCCTACAGGCTACACACACTTACACCTCAACCCCTAGGCAGACCAGTGTTGGGGCTAATTTATAGGTGAAAATAAAAGGCAAGCTTAATGCAATGGCTCCTTACAGCCACAAGATATTTTTCGCCCCATCACTCCATTGCTTGAGAAAGAGGAAGATTTGGAAACAAAAAAGAATGTGGGTTAAAGGAGAGCAGGTCAAAAGGGAGTGAGAGAGAGGAAGGAAGAGGGAAGGAGATAGAGGCTAAACACATCAACACAGGGATTGGAGGGCTCACAGCACACATTCAGTTGTTTTTTCAGGGAAAAAACAACAGCAGCCATGAATGTGTTCCCAATGAATCTACAACTACAAGCCTGAACAAATAGAATCACACACACACACACACACACACACACACACACACACACACACACACACACACACACACACACACACACAGCAAGAACGGCAATAGCAGCGGCAGCTGAAACTGGCGTATTCTACTCTTTGAGTTAATAGGAATAAAATACCTCAGTGGATGAGTGCAGATGTGTTTGATACAAATAGTCATTTTCCTATTTGCTGCCTCATTGGGCATGATGAATGATGGAAGTCATGGAGGCGGTGTGATAAATGGCAGCACCTTGGCTCTACTGCATGGCCTATTGATTCTCCTTCTTTATTACCCCTCCAACCCAGCTGGCTGCTCTGGCTCCCCCCCCCCTACATGTGCACATGCACACACACCACACACACACACACAACAAATACACACGCCATGTGCTTGGTGAATCCGCACACACACAAAAAGCATGCAACACATGCACATTTGGAGATACACAGTGCAATGGACGGTGATGAGAGGCAGCAGGAAAACGAGGCAAAGAAAAAGCAATGAGAAAGAAAGGGTGAAGACAACATAGCAGAACTGTGTTTTCATGTTTGGTTTAACAAAGCCATGAGACAGACATGAGAAAATCTACATGAAACACAAACCCCCAAAAGATCTAAGAGGAAATTAAAACATACAGATGACTCAATTAAAGTCTTTTGTGTAGGTGATTTGATCTTCCTGAAAACGTTTAATTCATTTATGAAGCCCAATCTGTCAAAGACTGAAAAGTTTGATGAGGGATTGGCCTGTGTGTACAACACCATCAGTCACACAGACAAAGCGGGCAGGATAAATCAGTGATACGACCATCTACTGAGCTCTTCATCATGAGGTAATGAGGGTAATATCCTCCTCTGCACAGTAACATCCAGGCAGGTTTCAAATAGACAAACTGTCAAAACAAACACACACACACACACACACACACACACACACACACACACACACACACACACACACACACGTGTTTGAGAAGCAGTGACAGCAGTGTTCTTTGTGACAATATGTCACAAAGAACAAAGGTGAGCCAAGGAGGACTACTTCCTGTTGAACAGCAGGAAGAGACACAGGTCAGAGGGAACATCCGAGGAGAGATAAGGCCTGTCAAAGACAAATCAAGGTAATGTCTCTATCATCACTGTCATATAAAAAGAAAATACTGTTTTTTTGGCTTCATCTCTCCAAAAGAGTCCAAAGAAACAAAGTGATCAAACTGAGCTGACCTCTCAGATTTCAATTTACCTGCTGCATCTCCTTGACCTTGAACCACAGAGATAATAATTCAGGGTCTTGGGCGGGTGATGAATGGTTTGTGTGAATGTGTGCACGTGCATGTGTCTCTGTGTGTGTCCATATCTAATTCACAAAAGCGAAAACAAATGGCGATGCAGTGAGACAGACAAACAGAGGCTTAGCACACACACATGATTAAAAACACCTGCTACTTGAAACCGTGTTGTGTAATGTAACAGAAATTGCTGTTTTGCAATTAAGATCAACTTTGTTCCATTAAGCTGCAGAATAATTGAATCTTTTTTGTTCTTTTGGATTATGTTGCTTTCGACTTTTCTTTATTATTATTATTATTACTAATGGTTAAAAAATAATTAATGCTTTATATAACATTCAGAAGCAATTATGAAGACTTGGCTGATGTTTATCTTTACTTTGGTAATGATTTAGTTGTAGATGTAATAAAAAAACCATGGGTCTCGCATTTTCTAAGAAACCATCAAGTCTACAGTATTTTATATATTTTATATATTATTTTTTTTACTGCAATATAAATATTCTCAATTAAAAGTACTACAAAGAAGATGTGACCCACGTTATCCGTTTTAAAAGTAAAAGTACTTTAAAAATGGTGCCTGAGTGGTGAAGCACATGACGACATAGGTCAACACATCTTGATGAAGTTAGTCCACCCAATTTTTTTTTATGCTGACTTCATTTATGCTTACGTGAGTGTATGTGTGTTTCATGAGCATCTGCGTACACATGTGCAGGTTTGATGGCTTCTACCTCACGCTCCCTGCTTTTAAAAGTCCATTTGGACTCCTGCCTACAATCACCTTCTCGTTGTTGCTGTGGTAACGGAGCCAGGCCTAATTAGTATGCATTATCAATTAACAAACTTAATAGCCGGCAGATTGATTAGATCCTCAGTTATAGGGGCAGAACTCAGGCGAAACATGGAATGAAAAATAATCAACACACACACACACACACACACACACACACACACACACACACACACACACACACACACACACCCCTCACTTGTGTAATTACTGTATGCATATGGCATTGAGTGGATTGGGAATGAGGCAGTGTGAGGTTTTAAATAGACCTTCAGCTTATAATGAGTCAGGCCGCCATGGCTAGTTTAGCTCTGATTGTGCTCCACTCTAATGAATGACAAACCTCCACTGCAAATGCATATACACAAACAAGGAAACTGTTAAACAATGCATCAATACGATAGACCAGTGTGAGGAGAAACACATAGGGTGCATCTTCCACACCCACATCTACATCCACACATACACAATGCACACTGTGTATACACGCGCACACACAGACACACAAACTTATATCCACACACACTGAGAATGTAATCAGGCGTTAGGTTTACCCTCCTATCAGTCTAATGGAGGTTAATGAATGATTAGGTCTAATAATTTAAGAGTGGAGCTCTAGCTTAGCCACACGATGCATCAAACACTTAACAGAGTGAGAGCAGCAAGAAACAAACTCACCATCAGCATTGTGGTGGTAATATGAAAGTAAAGGAGGAAACGTCAAAAAAAAAAGAAAGTATTCTACAGGTAATAAAAATAACATACTGATACTTTTCTTGAAATCGTTCATTATTCAGTCTCCCAATGACACAATTATGTGTATGAATCTGAATTCACACATTTGAATTTAAAGTCAGAGAAATAAATGTGACCAATTCAGAAATGTGTTTGACAAGATTACCATACAAGATAAAGAAAATTTATTTATTTTAAATGAAAACATGTTCCTCCTAAATGATGCAGATTGGATCTGGTCAGCCTAACTGCTGGCTTCATATTGTCATTGGGAATATAAACAATTATTACCAGTTCAATGAAAACAATAGATCTGACATCAAAACATAATCTCTACAATGCAAGCCATATATTGTGTATATAAATATAACAAGTCTATATTTTTAAATGACCAATAACTCAATTTGTTTTGGAATATTGATGGTTTGCTGGCATGTGTGCTCCTGGCGCTCAGAAGAATGAAGATAGTGAGGCAACAGTCAATCAGTCAGCAATAGAATATTGTTTCCTTCCTAAGCTCTCAGCTACTTAATGCAGGGCTACAGCACATAGGCCCTGTATAGAACCGGTGACCTACCACATCAGTGAAAGGCCAATTCATGGGCATTAAAATGCA
Source organism: Percina caprodes (assembly GCA_013375575.1). NCBI lineage: Eukaryota > Metazoa > Chordata > Actinopteri > Perciformes > Percidae > Percina > Percina caprodes. Next base: position 524,111 of record JABXJD010000248.1, read on the forward strand.
AATGCACGCATATTTCACAGTGTTAAATTTTATGAAGCATTTAAAGCCCCATCCCTCTAGTAGTAAATCCAAATGGTCTTATTTCCTATTCATAATATTCATACTCACCACCTCTAAGCAGTGACATTAAAATGTTTGCATCACCACCAACTTAGAGGTTGAATTTAAACTGAGTTTGGCAGTGATGACACATATATATTTACACATAATCACACACACAGACACAACACATACACACACGGTGACTTTATTGCAGATGTTTTCCTGGTCTTCTGTGCTGCATTGTGGCCCAGTTTGCAGCCATCTCTCCCTCTGATGTATAACTCGTTGTCCAAGCCTTAATGTTGATTTATTATCCATCCATAAATTAGAAAAATATGTTTGAGAATTCCGTGGCACAGCCAGGCTCCGCGGACCGTCTGGGGATTGGCTGACGTGTCAGAGGCGCATATTGGCTTGCCAGGCAGCCTTTTGTTTCCCTGCACCAGCAGGCATTTAATGAGTGCTGATGGCTTAAGGTAAATGTGTTAGGACAGACAGCAACAACAGCCACAAAAACAGCCTGCTACATGGGAGAGATGTAGACCCACTAAACAGCAGAATCCTGCTCCTTTTCTTTCCAGACATGTTAAACAACATGATTTTCAATAAAAAAAATGATTGGCTAATTAAATAAAGTTAAATAAAGTTTCACAAGCAGTTGACTATAAACCTGATGAGCAGTGTCTTTACACTACCTTAAAGACTGCTTTGCTTATTTTACAAAGAGTCAGCCTGTCATTCAGCAGTCTAATAAATGCCTCTCCAGAGCCAACTCATCATATTAGCTCCAGTTGCAGCAGTATGAAAGCCTATTTTTCTCTTACCCTCCTATTATCAAATAAGGTTCATTATTACTGGTGATGATTCTCTAGCCCAACCTGGCTGACTTGTGTAACGACATAAATACTAATTTCTAATAAAGCCTCAGACATCTCTGGAGGTAACATGTTGCAGACCAGTACTAAGTAATCACAGGTCAAAGTTTAATTTTGTGACATAAAAAGATGCCATGAAGTACACTGGAGCATCATTCCCTATTTATCCAGAACAGCCTCTAGCTCTATGAGACACACTGTACGATGCATAATCAACACACTGGAGACAGAAACATCATTGTCATCTTGTCTTGAGCTGACACTGTCACTTCATTGTCATGGCTGTTAGGTCTGCTGTGCTGATGTCCTGCTCTACTGTTTATGTTACAGATGTTGCAGTAATCAGAGCAGCAGCGTGTGAAGGACTCAGTCTGCAACCCGGACCAACATCACGCCTGCAAAGGTCATTGTGGAAATGCTGGGTGATGGTGATGGCTGCGATAGAATGAGACATGGTTCCACTGAGATAACCAATTTTTCTCACATTGATACTGCTGCCATCAGAGGCTCTCTTAACTCTTTATATGCTCATATTTCTCCCTGACAACCTTAAAACACACAAAAATAAAAGCTTTACAAAAACTAAATAAAATTACTTCTTTTAATTTTTGGAACTTTGCTTGCTGCTTTCATGTTAGAGGAGAATTCCAGACAATTCCAACACATAGCTCTGTTGTTTGCAAATTTGGAGTGCTGTCAGTAGAGAGAAAAACAAAAACAATCGGTGCTGCCTACACCGTGTTATCCTCCAGCTAGAGTTAGCACCCAACAGGCTTAAACAGGGCAAGTTTTAAACGGGTTTTTAGCCTCTAGCTCACTGCCAATGTTCCAGTTGTACTGTTAAAAAATGTTGAGATAATTAAAAGGTATTTAAATTATTTAGATACGGGTTGGCTGCTAGTTAGCTAACACTAGCTTTCATGCTACATAAATAAGCCGGACAGAGTTGTCCCTCATCTGGTGACAGAAACCCTGCTGTCCCCCCCGTCCTGTTGGCTCAGAGCTCCACAGACTAAGTCCACAGGTACAAATTAGTTTTGCACCAAATGTATCGCAAGAAGTGTTGCAAAAGTCGAGAGCGCAGACTCGCTGCTGTGTGATGCGAGAGAGCACGCTGCAGCGACAGATTCAAGAGGTTGTAATCTCTGAGTTGTGGTTGTACTGGAAAAGTGACTGAAGTGGAAAAAAAAACAAAATACTAATACAGATTTTTTTCTACAAGCTTTCAAATCATATTCTACAAGTGCTCACATCGCATCTACGAGTTACATTTTAGTTGTACAAGCTCTCAAATCATATTCTACAAGTGCTCACATTGCATCTATGCGCTCTCAAATCATATTCTACAAGTGCTCACATCGCATCTATGCGCTCTCAAATCATATTCTACAAGTGCTCACATTTGCACCATATTTACCTTCATAAATCTGACTGTAAAAGAAATGCATGGAAGTTGTGCTAATTCGGCTCTATTTAGTTCCTGTGTTGATACTGCAAGGAGTGCTTAGGGATTGTCTACAAACTAAAACACAGAAAAGAGATACAAACATATTTTCAAAAATAAGCATATGCTTATTTTTTAAAGTAAGTGCTGTAGTACGACTAGCAGGGAACAAGTTATAGTTGAGGTAAGTTTGGAGACACCATCTTATTTAATCATTAAATTGACAGCCTACATATTTTTGTTTTATCTCTTTTCTGTTTTGTAGTTTGTAGACGGTCCCTAAGCACTCTAACTGCCGTCTCAACACAGGAACTAAACACAGCTGAATTAGCAGAACTTTCTGTCAGATTCACTGTGCTCACTCAGAAGGAATAACTGCACATGGGTAGGCACTTTTAATGACAGTTTGAACATGCTTAGAGGCTAAAAACACGTTTGAAACTTGCCCTGTTTGAGCCTGTTGGGTGCTAACTCTAACAGGAGGATAACTCGGTATAGGCAGCACCGATTGTTTTCGTTTTTCTCTCTATTGACAGCACTCCAAATTTACAAACAACAGAGCTACATGTTGGAATTGACCGTAATTCTCCTTTAAGTATCTTGTCTTGGTGGCTCGGTGCAATATCAGGAATTCAGTTGAACAATAATAAGGACAGTAAGGCCCTGACGTGTGCTGAATGTTTATTTATAATCCAATACATTATTTTAATCATCTTATTAAAATTTTGAACCAATTACATTGCTTGTCACAACATTAGCTGGCCAGTTTACTCTCAAAATGGCTTTATCTATTAGCTGGGATTTTTTCCCATCTAGAAAACAATGAATCTTTCTCGTAGAAATCCATATCAGTGAATAAGCAATTTCTCTTTTGATGCCAGCCTGGGTTGAGGAAACAACTGTAGTTTTTTGGGGAAAAAATTATGCCTGTGAGGCGCAGTGGGAGCATTTATCCAGGGCCATAATGGGGTGCTGAGTTGCTAGTAGCGGCCATTGTTTAATGATCTCCTTGGGCTCTGGGAGTAAACTACTGCGGTAATCAGAAGGGTAAACTCAGCTATATTTCAATTTGGAGAGCCGCTCTTCCGTTCAGAGAGGCCGCTCTGAGACAATAAATAATAGGACTATTTAGCCTATCCCACAGGCTGCCTCTCCGACACCTTCCCAAAACACACACACACACACACACACGTCAGCCTATAACAATTTATGTCCCTTCCATAAATCAGCCCCTCTAAAAGCGGGTGATTAGCAACATCATTTAGCCCCTAAAACCCAAACAGCGACAATTGTTTCCTTCCCTGTTTCAGGGAGAAGATGGAGAGATGCACAGATGGTAAATTGGTTGGAGGGGAATGAACTGTAGCTGGATGACTGGACTTGGGGATGTAGAAATAAATTCAATGCAGGTTTTAGTTCTGGAGTTGAGATTATCTGGGGTATTTATTGTGGCCAGTGACGGTTTTGACCTTGTAGATTACAACATGAACACTGGTGAGATGACGGTGTCCTTCATGAAGTATTTTGTTGTTTATAAAAGGATCACCACTTTTTTATGGGGAGTGTGGATGTAAATATGCAGACGGAAAATAATCATTGAATCAAATACTTCCTAATTTTATTTTATTGTGGTTTATTTTTTAACCATTTCCACTTAAATAAATCCATGTACAGTTTACATACCATGGTTATAAATCAGAAAGCAAAGACAATTGCTCTTCTTTATTTCTAGAGCAAAACAACTTGACCTAATTTATCAAAATTATGCAAATGTTTTTTTGTGAAAACAACTTTAGTGGGTAATTTCAGTACTTTTACCTTTTCCAAATATTTTATTATCTTCGGCTCTGTTCGTTGAGGCACAAATTGACAACATTCAATTGCATAGCTGAGTTTGTCTAACAGACCACATGTCAACTGCTTGTGACAAACAAGCAGTTGACATAAATCATCTTTTAGTTATGCACTCAATCCCAGTCCTAGAATAATTCCTGGTACCTGGTGTGCGTTTAAATTTATGTTTATATCATTCTATGTGGACAACTGCATTATAATATTCCTCTACTTTTTTCTTATCAAGAGCTCAGTAAGCCCATATTATGATTTTCTTTTCATCCACACATCAGCAGTGGAAGCAATTCTCTAATTATGGCCAAGCATCTCTGCAGCATGAAACCCTTGGTGTTTGTTTTATGCTGGATAATGTCATGTTGAGAAGTGGAAGACTAAAGCTCATAGTGGAAGCACACATTGGAAACAAAATAAAAACAGTTGACGGCGCCACACTGTGCTTTATGAATGCAATAGATTATGATCGGAGTAAAGACTATGAAACAGGAGATAGTTTTTATGTATACACTGGCCTGCTATGCAGAATAAATGAGTATTTACATTTCTACTATTTACCGTTCTATTTGTTTCTTGTAAGGTTTTAAAAATGCATTGAAGCAAAACAAAGAAAATACTTTTTGTTGTTTACCAATTGCATTGTAATTTTTTTTCTTAATTTTCTTTCAAAATTAACACAAAAGCACAGAAAACTAATGAAAACTGTAGTGTATCATTATTGACTCCTACGTTTGTGACAATAAATTCTCTAAAATCATTCAACATGGAGCTTGAATTAATCATTTTTTAAATAAAGTCATTAAACTGACCCATATTTGTTCACTCAAAAGAATCACAAGAAGCAGTGGGTTGAGCTAAAGCTCTAAAGAGAAATAAAAATATATAGTCCAGCCAATAATATACTAATCCTTTGTGTTTGTGAGAAACCAGCGACTTAAAAGCACCAATAACATCAAACCGATTAAGCAACCTAACCCCACAATTTTCTCATCTACCATCCTGCAACACTGTTGTACTGGTCTCAGAGGAGAAGGATCAGACGTGTGTCTGATGATGGCTTCCTAAAGAGCTTCAATTAATGGCCTGTCACTTATCATTAGAACTGCTGAAAGGAGGGACACCAGGGAGCACGATGCAAACAAAGGCACGTTTTAGAACGTCAATTCTAAAAGCACCCATCGACTCTCCATTGTTGCGACTGGCCTTTGAGGCCCTCGTCCCTGCTGGCCCGGAGCCCTGCTGTCCCTCCTGGGGGATTAGAGGGATCTGGAGAAATTAGCCGTTTGGATGACAAGCAGAGGCCAAAGGACGAGCGGATGTTAATGTCCCTTTTTACAGGAACAAAAGCAGTGGGAATTTTAAATAACACATCTCCATTGCCGCCTGCGTCCACTCCACTCACAGTGCGAGTGTGGTAGGTTACTCAGCATTGTAAATTGATTTAAGTCATGTGCTAGCAGAAAGAATTGGTGATAGCCTACACCATCCTGCATCTGTGGGTCAGTAAATCCACCTTATTTCATAGTTTTAATTTACATTACTGGTGGCCAATTTAAAAAGCAACACTACCCCAATATCATGAAAATGTGTGTTATTTCCCTCAACAATTTCGCTTTCAAAAACGGTGAATTAGATTTAAGAAAATTGTAATAGTAGCTTAAGGTACAATATGTCAACATTCAACTTGAAGTTGTACGGTTCCTAATGCCGCCCAACTATCTGTGGTCTGGTACTAGAAGGATGTTTACTCTTCATTAAAGTTTCAGACAGAGGTAGGGAGATCCTCAAAGAGAACATCCACAACAACATCCCCTTGAATGGGGCTCTGCAGTGCTGCTTTTGTCAATTACGCTTGGCCTCCTCATTGACAGCCAATAAATCATTCATTTAGAGGCAAAGCAGGGAGAGAATCAAACAGCCATTTCAGAGCCTGAGGCCTTTCACTGTAGTGGCTTCTGCAGGCCACAGATCTAATGTAGAGGGGCTAGGCTGCAGGCGGGTGGAAGGGCTCTTAAGAGACAGGAGCGCATTGTTGGGAGAGACGGGAAACGCTGCTCTCATTAGTCCTGGAGCTAAAAACCAACCTGTAAGGCCTGCTTCAATTTACCTGCCCTGTGCTTGGAATAAATCATCCCTGTTTGTGTGTGTGTGTGTGTGTGTGTGTGTGTGTGTGTGTGTGTGTCATGCACACATAAAAACATATAAACACATGTACAACTGCTAACACATACAACCACTCATAAACAGACACTTACAAAGAGCTTTATACATGCCTTTCAGAGCGCACCTCTTCAGGTTCAGAGTTGTGCTAGCACAGTGCTTGTTAAAGGTAAAACCTTTTACCTCTCTGCCTCCAAAGGCCCTTTTGTTAGGTGCTTTCTTATTCAAATCAGTGTTGCAATTAAGCCCGTCCTGATTTGTGTTTTTTTCATTCTGTGTTCTCTGTAGATTTGTAGTTCTCTGTAGTATTTCTTTGCACAAAGTGACTCATGGCTGAGATGATAAGCTTATGCATGAGCAAGACTACTGTTAGTGGTGTTCACCTGCTAGAAACAAGAGCCAAGTGTACAAAAATATAGCGGATATCATTTCCATAGAATATTGCCAGAAAGATTCTGGACAACTTTAACTAAGATTTAGCCTTTGGCCTGTTTCCATGCTGAATTTCACTAGAGCCAAAAAACTCACCCAAAGCAGCAAAAGTAAAGAGAATCTAATACTTTACACCAGGTAGTAAGGCACAACAGGTAACACATGTGACAAATTCCAACACACAGCAAGACAAAACATAAGAAAGGGAATACATTTCACATTGAAAGAACACAAGGGTGGCCTGGTGGAAGATGAACAAGGATAGAACATAAATAAGGACAGATGGATTAAAAGGGCAGACAGGACAAGGTGGAAGAGTGGGAATGGAGAGCAGGACGCCCCTGCAGAAATGTGGTGGCAGAGATGTCAGATTATTTAAATACTGATGAGGCCCTCTTGTCTCTTGTGGTCTCTGCTAATGACATACTCATCAAAGCCAGACAAAAGAACCTGAAGCCTGTCACAACACACACAGTCAACACACCCGGTACATCTGTGTGTGTGTGTGTGTGTGTGTGTGTGTGTGTGTGTGTGTGTGTGTGTGTGTGTGTGTGTGTGTGTGTGTGTGTGTGTGTGTGTGTGTGTCATATTGCCATTCTATCAGGGTGTAAGGTACCACAGAGGTGGTAAATCTCCTCTTCCTTGTCAGAGAGAGTGATGGCACTGCATCCTTTAGATACTCACACAACTTAATCTCTACTTGGGTCACTTTAGCATTTATTTCTTTACTCGTTCCTCTCTTCCCTCACTACCATCATCCATTTTTTCTCTTGGCCTGCTGTGTCTCCAACAGCATTCAAAATTAAGGTGTCACAATCTAGCAGATGGATTACACACACACACACACACACACACACACACACACACACACACACACACACACACACACACACACACACACACACACACACACACACACACACACACACACAGTGAGATGAAATGGACCTAATGAATGCCTGCTTGAAAACACACAAGCAATACACTCCCGTTTCAACCCATATCGATCTCTGCTTGTTATTTGTTTTAAAGTGAATAGTACGTACATATCTGGACTAACGACAAAGTCTCTACTGACAAGGAAAAAGCTGGTGATAGAGCAACATCATGAAAGGAACGGCCTGCTATAAAACAGGCAGCAAGGACAATGAAAACGGGTGCCTCACAAAACATTTAAAGTCTGTTTGATACATGAACACAGAGTCATGTCAGACAATAAAGTGTCCATGCAACAGACACTTAAACGGACAGGGGCAAATATTTGTTTGGGTTTCACTGTGCGACTAGATTTCAAATTGTTATTGCAGCTGGAAACTAAACTTTTGCTCTAAATTGGCTTTAAAAAGACATCATAAAACTGTCTCTTCATCTTTCATCATCTCTCCTCGTTGTCTTCTTTTGTCTCCTCTTTGTGACTTTAGCTCTAAAGCAGAGGAGAGTGTCAGTGAGTGTTCTGTTTGATTCAGTGCTATCTAACCTTGCTTTATGAAAGCATTAAATTGATGGTTCCAGACCAGCCCAGAGAAAATGCACATAAAACTGAGACTAACTGAGAGATAATAGTCCTCGTAAACTGGTCTAAGAGCTCTATAACTCTCAACGTCCTCAACTTGTTCTGTCTTACACAGCACAAGCTGTCGCATCCAAAATACTGATGCGCCCAAAGGCACAAAATGCAATAGAAATGCAAACAAAAGAGAAAAAGAAGACTGGAACCTGCAATTATACCTAAATCTATTGATTGGTATTTAAATACAGAAACCAACACAGGACAACAACCAAATCTAGGTCTATACCAGTTTTGATGCTGGTAATTGTTTTTACATCAGATAAACTGTATACTGTCTATACTATACAGTATACTGACATGTATGTCAAATAAAATGCTTATTTACTATATATATATATATATATATCTTAGATTTGGTTGTTGTCTTGGTTGTGTTGGTTTCTGTATTTAACTCAAACCACTCAAACCTTTAAGGTAAAAGTTTGACATTTTGGAAAACACCCTTGATCAATTTCTGGAGGACAGTTAAATAAGAAGATCAATACCACTATCATGTCAGAGAGCTGTATCAATCTTCTTATCTAACACTGCTAGAAGATAAACATGCTAATTTCCTGAAATGTGGAGTTGTTTCTGTAAATTATGTCCATTGTGTAACACACAACTAATTTGGTCCAAAATTACATTTGGCCTTTCATACAGCCTCTTTTTATGTGATATGATTGATTACTCGTTTGTCACACGTTGTACAGTATCACTTAATAATATATTATACAAAAAATGTCATCATAATGTGGAGGCATATTGTATATTTGCATGAATACAATATGATTGAAGGTCTGCTCAGCTCCCATACACCAATTCTGCTCCTGGATTGTGTCTTAAACCTACCCATTCCATTTATCATCTGCTTCTTTCTACCTAATATAATTGTATTTGTAGAGCACTTTTCTTGACAAATCAATCCCAGTGCAAAAGGAAGCAGGATTTTATAGTCAATAAATGTTACTAATATAACCTCTAAAACAAAACATATCAGGACAATGACTGCTGTAGTATATGCAGACGACAAGTATGGTGCGCAGCGAGTGCACGAGATCTCGGAGTCTATCTTTGCAGGTTGTACAGGGTGGTAATGGATGGCCGGCGGGTGCCCGCTGACGTGTTATTCTTTTATAAAACATTGCCTCTGCGTACCGGAGCGCAGGGGAGAGTGTGTCACGCTTGTGATGAATGACCAGAGGGTAACATCTTCACTCCTAACCCCTAACACAGGCGTGCATGCTCCCACATAGACACAGACATATATAAAATCAAGCATGCATTCATGCTCATTCAAGTTAGTAAACAGATTTTTTTTCAATGTGCAAACACACAAACATGTGATGAAGTGAATCCACTAAGCAGAGGTTGATCCAGATGCAGGTTGGTGACTTCTCTTTGTGCCTTCCTTTTGAGTGTGTGGTGAACACAGAGAGAGGCTTGATCTTGGTATGTTTTTCAAAGCTTCTACTTGAAATTGTTTCATTGCTTTATTATTTGATCACAGGAAGTAAGAAAAAGGCTTTTTTTTTTAATGATGGCACTCTCATTTATCACACAGTCTGACTAACAGGCCTGCAGTCATCAAAGGTATCCTCAGCTATGTCTCCCGACAAAGCATGAAAGACCATCATCAAAAGCAGCTCCTAGTTACACTGGCAGAACCGGAGCTGCTGGACAATGCAGAGGAGCTGGAGAGGTGAGTAATAAGCAGTGACCTTCTGCTTTTACATGCACACTGCCAACACTTAAACGCAGCACACAGACAATCTAACAAGCAGCAAAAAATGCTTATACATCAGAGGACTTAACCCACTGCTGTTATACCTGGAGAAGTGCAGCAGCAGAAAGAGGAAAGAAAAAGAGAGACAGAGAAAGCAATAGGAAGAGAAGGAGACATGATAGGGAGGAAAGCGAGACAGAGGGGACGAGGAGGGAGACAATGAGACAAGGAGACAGAGACAGAGTGGGTGAAGGTGGTGGCGGAGGTTTGGTGGGGTGGGTGTGGAAGGAGAACAGGCAGCCAGTCTATTATCAGGGGTCTATAGAAAAGCATTTAGGGACAAATAGGACACCACCCCCCTGTCACCCCGAACCATTCAGCCCCTGTCAGCCCAGGCCATTCAGCCAAACCCCAAGGGGAAGTGGCGGGGGTGGGGGGGGGAGAGAGACAGAGTGGAGGAAGCAGGATCACAGTGGTGGGGGGACTGAAGATGGAGTACCCCAGTACCACCCCTCCATGATGCTGCAAATGCTGTATCCTAGCAACGGCACTCTGGGTGTGACCTGTAGTCATATGGCTCCATTCAGTTTCACACCTCTTGAACGCACACAAACACACAGACACCCCGCAGTGCTCATCAGGGCCAAAACAGGCTCTCATGTACAACAATTAGCAGAGATCATGCACCCCACCCGTCTACCCCCAACCTGCCCATACCAGCAACCCCACAGGGAGCAAACTTAATTACCATTAACAGACAGAGGGGAGTTTATCTTTACACACTTAAGATGATCCACTTTGCACACAAGCGCGCAGACCAAGTCATCCTATACAAAAACTCTCTATTTCATCAAGCTGTCAATCAAATGCTAATTAAAGCAGCATATTGATGGAATTCTTCTCTCTCCGATTTTCATATGGAATTAGTATTTAATGAATTGTGTGCAGATTAATTACAACATAATGATATTTAATTGTTACCAACTAATCGTTTGTTTTGAAGTTGCTGGGAACTTGTTTGGTTTTTAGTTCAGAAAGAAACAGTTGGCTGGAGAACACTTCATTTAGCACCGTTTAAACTTGAAACTTTTCATTAAAGAGAGCCTTTTAATCGCAACCACTTTTTTTGTGAAAAATTAGTGCGTGATGTATCATGCAAGATAATAATATTAAAGATGGAAGTTTGGAAGGCATGTTTTGGGTGAGGAGATGTTAATAAACATGCTCACATTATAGACACACACACACACACACACACACACACACACACACACACACACACACACACACACACACACACACACACACACACACACACACACACACACACACACACACACACACACACACACACACACACACACGGTCTTAGTTTGGTAATAAGTTTAGTCTCGGATAAATGTTGTGTATGCTATTAGATTTATATACTCCCTTTATTATTTATCCAGGGATAAGGTAGTTAGGAAGTTTACCATGACCTTGTGCCACACACACACACACACACACACACACACACACACACACACACACAGGCATGGAATTGGTGAGTAATAAACAGACATGCAATTATTGTCCCAAAGTCACTTTGTTCTTTTTCAACTCTGAGCACCCTTGCAAGCCAATTCTGAGGCCTATTGAATAAGATTGTCCACTGAGTCTTTATGACTACTCATTAAAACACACTTTTATCATTTGTTATAATAAAGCACACTCCTCTCGTAATGACATCATTAAACATAATTCAATCTTTACCTCTTCTTCATGTGTGCCGGTTTTCCTGATTTATCCCCACTTTTATGTCATTTTCTCTCCCAGGTCCACAGTGGCTGCAAACTGCTGCACTGCCCCTCTGTGGATGGTAATGGAGCTGCAGGGTTGCCAACACAACTGAAAAAAGGTAAAGATCACTGAAAACCAAACCGTCCAATCAAACCAAATTGATCTACAATATTACTGAAATACAAACAGACAGCATCAAGTTTGCACAAATATTGCCAAGCACAAACATAAGGCACATGTACGCAGAAAACACACACACACACACACACACACACACACACACACACACACACACACACACACACACACACACACACACACACACACACACACACAGATATTTAGTAAATGTCATCAGGTCTGCAGAAACAGAGGGAAATAGGCCTGCCTCCCATCTTTGTATTGGGAACACAGGTGAGATTGATGAGTAGCGTCTGTTTATGATATCGGTTATTCAAGATGAAAGATGAGGGTTTGTGGAGGGGTTCCTCCCATTCACTGTCATTGATTCACACACACACACACACACACACACACACACACACACACACACACACACACACACACACACACACACAGACAGAAGAACATACCCACAGTGAGCGTCCTTGCTTTGTAAATAGTCAAGGTTATTTCATATGCAGTAGAATATTTGACTAATATGGTGAGATCAAACACAGCAAATAAAAAATACTTTTTCCATGATGGCAGAACAAAGACTGACTTCTTAAGGGACGTAATCTCACCAGATAAGCAAGTAAGTACTGAGTGAACATCCATCAGCAAAGAAAGAACATAAAACTGTGGTTTAAAAGCAATAAAAGACGGCAGGGAAATTTGTGAAGAGCAGTCAAGGTAGAAAACGAAGCACTCATGTCAGAGCAAATTCTGTTCTGGTGAATTAAAACCTAAACCTCTTTTGCATTAACATCCTTAGAGAGACAAATGCTGCAGTAAGTGAATGGGTTGCCTGTGTTTGTGTCAAAAGCCTGTTTTTCTTCCTCAGCCAATTAGTGTGACTATGGCACAAAGGCAGCTAATTTTGCCAAGCTCCTGTAAATGGAATGATGGATGTTGACGTTTTTTTTTTCCTTTCTTTGGGGGGGGGGGTTATCCAGCAAGGCCTCCTTCATTAAAGCTTCTTCTAGGAAACACATGCGGACACACAGTGAGAGGGAGATGCACAAACATTCCCTATTGAGGATGAATTAAAAACCCACAACACACTACTTTTCACAAGAGAACATTCATTATGTAGCCCTAATGTAATAGCATAACACACAGGAGCAACAGCCTATCAAGTGCAGCAATTTGGCTTTTTTCACTTGTGCTGTTTCATTGCTATAGGGTACTTTGTAGCACTCAGCAGGGCAGGGCAAAGTGAATCAAGATTAATTTACATGCAGGCGAACACTTAGGCAGAGCGGTAAGCAAACGCACCGTCTCTGCGGCTGAGCGGAAAGAAGGCAGCAAGGCAGAAGGGGGGAAAGCGTTAAAGGATAATTAAGGAGCATCAAATGTGATTGCTGAAGGCAGTTAAAAGGCCACAACATGCCGACTGTGGTTGCTCTCAGAATGCAGCCTTCGCGTTTTAGTCAAGCTGCATTGATGGAAGCATGGATTGTAATAGGAACAACAGCTGTAGAGCCAACCATCCACTTCAGATTCAGTCTTAATTGTGTTTTAGTGTATTCTCCTCTAAGCATATTATTCCAATAAATTAGTTTGTTTTCATTTAGGAAATAGGAGTGCCTCACTCAGTACGGCACCAAGCAAGACACTGCTATGGCTATGGGAAGAGTCAAGGAAACCTCTGTATAAACCAAAAAGCAGAGGTTATTCAATTGAAACACTTGATTTAAGTAACACATTGTTGTACATCACAGTGACACAAAGACAAAGCAAAGAGTCCCTGAAGATGCGAGGTTGAAGTGACAAGGCTAACGTGGACAAACTGCCGCAAACATTCAGATACAAATGCAACTACAAGTGCACCAAGCAGAGGGGAATGAAAATGCTAAATGAGCTGTTGGAGGTGGACACACATCTCAGAGAAGCTGAAGTCTTGCCCCACTGAACAGACTTAACATATCAGAGGAAGAGAAAGAGATCACTGGGATGGGATAAAAAGAGAATAGCTGGTAGAGTTTCTCCCCTCTATCGCTCAGTGGTAATGGACCCTGGACCAAGCCTGTGGCAGGGGAATCTGATCAAGCATACGATCCTGGAGACACATGCACACACTTCACATGCACGCACGCACACATGCATTCACACACAGAATGATTCTGTCAAATCTGAATAAACACAAACACACATTGGTTGGATTGTAGGGTGCAGCTTTGGGATTTGGGACGAGCGTCTGGCATATTTGGCCATCTCAGATCTCCTGTCAGGGCCTGAATGCAGGATGACAGCAAGAGAGAGCCCGCATCGTCTGGAGACCTGTCTCCATCTATGCATCTCTCACATAAACAAATTCTCCCATCGCTGTATTCAGACTAGCCTCTCTGCTCTATTACACACAACACACAGCTGCCACAAGCACTCAGACACCCAATCAACAACCACAGAGAGAGAGAAAGAGAGATGGAAGGGAAAAGAGAAGAGAGGAAACCAAAGGGGGGAGAAGGGCAGCAGAGGGAGATGAAGGAGAGGAGAAAGAAAGCGAGACAGGAGCAGCGTTGGGGGAGATGCTGAGATGAGAATGTTGAGGAGGGCCAGCGCTCCGAAACTGTGCTCAGTGTTCTGTCTGGCCAAGCAGGAACCTCCTAAAAGCAGACAACCAGAGTGGATGAAAGAGAAATGGGCTTTAGTAGGATGTGGAATACACAGGGGCCGGAGTGGGGGGGAAAGGGCTGCAAATACATTGAACGCATGAAAAATTAGGACCACCTGCTCTTTCCATGAAATAGGATGAGCAGGAGAATGCAACGGCTGAGGCTGAATGAAAGGAAAGTGATCCCAGTGTTTTGTGTAATCTGCGGGATTGGGCACAGCAGCTCAGGCGTCAGCACTGTCACCTCTTAGCAGTAAAAGATGTCAGAAATTTCTGCATTTTATTTGCATGTTTAGATGTATTGTTTCTGTAGTTCATTACAGGTGCTTTGGGTATTTGTTCACAATTCAGTCCACATCACCTGGAATGGACAATTCCAGGTTACTATTTCCATTTGTGATTTCTATAATATTATAGAGCTTTGCTTTCATTTACAAATTGAAAAAACTTTTTCTGCTAGTAAAACAGATCAACTGTAATGTATGTCACCTAGAGACCAATCACAGGTATGTTCCATTTTTCCTTTCTATAGTGTTTTCATAGCTGGAGGTCTTAGATTTAAAATAAGGCTGTAACTAATTATTACTTTCATTCTTAAATTAATCACTTGATTTTTTTGATAAATCATTTCATTCATAAAATGTCAAAGAATAGTGAAAAATGCCACATAATCATTAATTGGGGTTGGCTGTAACTCAGAGGTAAAGCGGGACTGCCCTCAACCACAAGACTGGCGGTCAATCCCAGGCTCCCCCAGTCACATGTCAAAGTGTCCTTGAGCAAAACACAGACCACCAAGTTGCTCCCCGGACGCTGTATGTGGCAGTCCACCTCTCCTGATGATTAGGATAGGTTAAATGCAGAGACTGAATTTCACTACATAGAGTACTGTACAATAGTGGTGACCAATACTAAAGTTTATTTTTATGTCACAGAGATCATTCAAATAGCTTGTTTTGTTTAACAGTTCACAATTATTTCAAAGTAGGAAAATCACTCACACACATTTGAGAAGCTGGAAGCTGCAAATGCATGATAAATGACTCAAATCATTAATTCAATTGTTAATACAAATTTGATTAGAGTCAAGGCAAATGGAACAACAGAAGAAATCCCCCTGTCAGGAAAGACAAACATGCAAGAGCTATCTTATATACAGAGTCATAATAGAATTACAATATGGAGAAACAGGATGAGAATATTGAAGTAATAAAGATTGTTGTAAATTCATTTTCTCTATTAATCGACTAATCAGCACTACATCAAAATAAATCAATTGTATTTTATATCTTAAAAGGAAAATTCTATGAGCCCCCCTTTAGTAACCACCAACAATTGAGTAACTCTAAAAACACAGTTATTGTTGTAGTTTTAAACTTTTGGTTTCACTTCAAACCATCACCAGGAGCAGGTAGAGGGGACAGAAAACTACAGCTAATAAATACCATGCGTGTCTGCCTGTTGTTTCCTGTAACATTTACCTGCTCCAGGTTACTCTACTCATATGTTTTGAATATCAGGGAATCTCCTTTTTTTTTCTTTTTTTTAATTGTCCAAAGCTATGAAATTTGTTTTGGTGTACCAGTGTACAATCTTTGGTCGATTGGTAACTTGTTGAAGGTGTGACTGTGCACAGGCGTTTGCCTGGTGAGACTAAATGGGACAAAAAGTGTGTGAGAATTTGTAATGACTGTAAGCCCCTTCTGAATCCAGATTTTTGGCAGGCGGTCGAGCACGGCACCTGAGAAATTAGTTCAGTAGCAAAGTTAAAATGGGCAGCACAGTGAATGTGATAGGTGGACTAGAACACACCCAGAAACTGTGCTTTCAGCCAGATTAATCTGCCACATTACAAAACATCCCTCCTCCTTCCTCTGCAACCCTTTCTTTCTGCTCCCATCTCTTCTGATCAGAGTATCGATCCCCGGATCAGTCGATCGGTTGCTACTCTGATCTGGGCCTGGCCAATTACTTCAGTGAGTAATACTGATTAGTTAGTGTCTAGATCAATCCACGCTGATACAGGGAAAGAGGCTGCGGACGGGGCCAGGGGAACCACTGACTATTCAAATCAGCAGCACATTTGTGTAACAACAACAGTGTTGTTGCAGGATCCTGTGCTTAGTAGCTTGGATGTAATCGTTTGATCTTGCCAAACCTCCACAGAGTACATATCCGTGGACCTGCAGGTAAATTCAAACACCTACAGAGGATTTGCAAAAAGTTAAAATATTGAGACTTTTCTCCACACACACACACACACACACACACACACACACACACACACACACACACACACACACACACAGCGTAACAAATCTCAGCCTATGGCATTGGTTTGACATTGTACAGGTCATTAAAAGGAAAACCAGTACTAATGTCAAAGTCAAATCTGTTTATGTTGATAGTATTCATGGGCAATCTTTCCATAACACTGATCAACACAGTTTGTCTAATAGGAAAATAATAAACAATTACTCCTGCAGACGAGAAGGGTAATTGATTTTCTTCTGTAAATTACTACCACCATCAGCCCTGCGTACACAGAAAGGTGATCATCTGCATAAAATCAATGGGATATGATCCTATCTGTATGATAATCATGGACTGTAACCAAGGAGCCTTCATTAGCTTCGGAGAGAGAAGGGGACATGTAGGGTACAACAAAGGAGGCAGACAGCGAGCAGTAAGACTTCAAACAGATGTAAAGACAGATGGTGTCTTAATAAATCCAGTCTATGCCATTGCTGGTGGAGAGATCTTCAACATGTTTGCATATCAGAAGTTGGAGGACAATCTCAGCTCTAGAACCAATGCTGTATAGATTCTAACAGTAAGATACTTTAGAGCAAATCCGATCACACTCAGTCACACTGCAGCCAAACAATATGACATTCTATAAATAATGTGAGAACTGTACAAACTCGTTAAGTAGTAGAGACTTATGTCTTTGATTTATTTCAGAAGGGCGCTCACACCACCCCTGGTGTTCCCAGCCAGACACTGACTTATGGTGATTGGTAAGCCCACCACCGGACAGCTGTTGTATGACTGTGTGCAGGCCTCCAAATCAATATGGCCACCAATATTAATATCACCACATACGTCAACAAGCAAGCCTGCAACAAGGACAAAGAATGATTG
The DNA here is from genome assembly GCA_013375575.1 of Percina caprodes. Taxonomy (NCBI): domain Eukaryota; kingdom Metazoa; phylum Chordata; class Actinopteri; order Perciformes; family Percidae; genus Percina; species Percina caprodes. The sequence goes on from JABXJD010000248.1 coordinate 541,889, forward strand.
AAAGTAATGGATATGACTTACTAACACTATCAGTGTGTTTAATTTACAAGACCAGAACAAAATCAATTTGGGGGTTTTAGCAACCTAGTGTGACTTTACATTCTACAGGTGAAAACTTACAAATTATAGGTATTTTATAAGCCAATTTCAGCATTTTCATTACACACTACACATGTGATATTTCACATAGAGACCCAGTAAAGAACCAGTACTACCTATTTGTGTGCCCATTAGTTTTGGTAATTCAAATATACTGCATTTTTAATTTAAGTATATGCTCAACGTGAAGACATTGCCCCACAAAAGTGATTACCTAGCCTCAGAATGAGGTGATGATGCAAGACTGTATGACGGTATGACAACTTTAGCATTTCCAATACTATGCTGTAGATGTTGTAGTGCATACATCAGTAGTTGTTATTTACTATACAAACCAAATGACACAGTGAACCTGGGCGTTTGGAGCAGTTGCTAATCCAGCCTTGAAACAGTTTGTATCCGTATTGTCGTTGCAGACCTTGTGGACAAGAAGCAAAACATACTGTATAATGAATCTATTTTAGGCACTGACGGCACTCAAGCCCTTTTCATTCTGTGTTCACTGAAGAAAATGTGGTACCCAATATTGTAAGACCCTAAAACCACATAGAGGCCTTTTCAATAATAAAGGATTTTGGCTTTTAAAGCTGAGAGAATGAGTAGCTGGAGACAAACAGCAAGAACAGGCTTTCAGTATATTAGATACTCAAATCAAATCACTGTGAAGGCAACACAGAACCAACATTTTACATAGTAAGAAGGCCTGGACACAGAAGAATAAAGTGAATGCTCTGTTTGAATCTGTCTTCCCTTCAAAAATGTTAATGGCCTATGGTAAAGTGAAGTGTGTTAACACTTGATAACTACATTATCCCAGGATTATTTTATAAAGAACAGAGAGGGCTTTGCCCATTTACTATTTCCATTTGCATTACTGTTGTAAATTTCACAGAATGAAATCAAAACATCTGGGACACTCAGTCCATAGCCTGTTATAAAATTATATTCATTTATGAAAAATTGTTAATTTGAGACAGTAAGTGCAATTAAAAAGGCACAGACTGATAGTGGCCACTATGCATAGCCAATACATCACCTTACACCAAAGCCAAGCTTGCAGGTTTGGATATAGAGAATATACAGCTGAATTAGTTGTTGAAGTAGTATTTTGTCCAGATTGATGTCCTGCTTTTGCCATGACTGGCTGAAAGGCCGGGATCACTCAATACTAATCAACAGGCTGGACACGAGCTGGTCTTTATCACTTTGTCCCCTTTATATGACTCCCAACCTTGGCTGCGCGACCAGTTGCCTGATTTCTCATTTTGTTTCACTGCGAATGACAGTGAGCGGCTCTGATTGAGGGGATCCATTAGGGATCAGCCTGAGGAAAGCCTGTTTGATGGATGAGACCAGCAGTCACCTTCAGAGCTTGCTAACAACACCTGTATCCTCTCTGTCTCTCACACACTCTCTCACACACACACACACACACACACAATTTTGCTGACATAACAATTCACACAGTGTACTGTGAAAGTGAGAGACAGAGTGAGATTTAAAAGGATAAAAATCTATACCTTCTTATGTGACTGCACAGTTCATCCTGTAGCCAAAACTCATAACTGCTGAAACTAAACTTATACTAACTCAAATAAGGAGCTACATTGGAGAAAAACCTCTTTATTTAAAGCCTGATTTCCATATATGAGATACCTGACCAATGAAAATTAACCATTTAAAGTCGGAAAACATAAATAATATTTAAGCAATTAAATTTCAAGGAAACATTTTAACAAAAACCTGAGTGTGTTTGGCATACAAAGTAATTTATTCCAGAGACATGGCTGTAAATTACAGAGTCAATTGTGACTGATGTTTTAGCATGGGCAGCTAAAGTACAGTGAAGGATGCTGTACCTCCAACGAAGAAAATTATTTAATATCTCAATGCTATTATATTAATAAAAACTTATACTGTATAAATTAAATAATTTACGGTTAATAAACTGAAATTATATATTTTTTAAATCCTGTTAAATTACAACAATAACGTATAATAATTGAACATTAACATCTTTATCCCTCTTTGGATCAAAGCTACTAAGACTATAACCATCATAAATATGTTACACTGCAACTGTTTTCGGTCATGTCTTTGGGATTAATTTGGTAGGATTTAGGCCATTCATTCCAGAGCCAGAAAGAAGCAATCCAATGTGTGAGGAAAATGTTTTTAATTTCCATTTTCAAAAAAAGATTTCTACACCCAGGAAAAACAAAGGTGGTTACAGACATTAACTGTATCATGTATGAAGAAGAATGATTAATAAGAAGCCGGTTTGTTCTAGTTTCTGTGGTGGTGGAGAGAGAAATCACCACAGCCTGTGACAGCAGCATGTAACAGGTATGAGTAGGCATAACAATAATGTGGCCTCACCTGCTTAAATGCTGGTATGTAGTGTTTTGTGTTGCTTATTGAACATTTTCAGATCTGATTGCCTCTTGAATAAATCAAGTTATTTAAAAACAATCTTTATTTCTCCTTTAGGTGGCAGTTATTTTCTCCACTCGGCAATATACAGTATGTATATATTTGTATACTTCTGTATGTGTGTACATGTGTTGGTGTGAATAGTATTCTGTGTCCAGCAGGCTAATTGCTCGCCGCAGTATTATCTTATTAGGGCCCATCAGCATTTGACATTTAAATATAGAGCTGCAAAAAGCCTCTATGCTTATTTAATATTAATATTACCATCCATCATATACTCCAGAGAGGCAGGTCAGGCACAGGCCTTGGTCTTATCTCCTTTTCTCCTTGAAGCCTATGGGTAATTTTGTTAAATTACCAATTGATGCATTAAATAACAATACTGTTGTTAATAGCTACAGCATGAGTGTGGCAAAAGGGGAGAGCACCATCGTATCACATGTACTGTCACTGAACATAGTATGAAATAAGGAGGGGATGCTGAGATGAGTGAAGGTACTGTAAGCGGGAAGGTGAAATGGAGGATGAGAGATGAAAGAGAAAGGAGGGATGGGAGAGGGAGGGAGGTCAGCAGAGCAGTGTTAGAGAGGGAAGGTAGAGCCTGATGGGCACCAAATGAACAAATTATGACGGGCTCCATTTTGCAGGATGGGGTCACACCCCCCCATCCCACCCTCCTCTCTCCTCCACTCCTCCTCTCTTCTCTTCTGTCTCTGACAGTTCAATTTCCCCCTCTCGCCTCCCTGCTCCTGCCTGCTAATTGTGAGTGAAGCCTTATCATTGGGCCCCCCATCCACCCTGGGTCCGAGGCATCGCAGTGTCTGAGAGAGGAGACTGGAATGCCAAAATGTTATCCGAGACAGCAAACAGCCAGAGAGACGGAGGTCACACACAATAAGACCGGACGTTCATCTGGATACAGAAGCACAGGCATGCCACCATTCACAGGATGCACAGCCAGAAAGACTAGGAAACGTTGCAATTGTGTATGAGTAGAAAATACCATTTATGAATTAATTTTCATTTTCTGTAAATGTGTGAAACAAATGATCTCAACATGATATTTTTAGTGTTTAGCTTCTTGTCAGTGGTCTGAAAGATGGGTTGCGAAAGGTAACTAGGTGCCAGGTGTCAATCAAATACAATCATAAGAAAATACCTCCACCACACCAGGGGCAATAAAACTGTGATCCAATAGATACTGTTCCCAAATATATTGGATTTTGAGCTATAAGAAATCAAACCCATGCATTCACAGCAGGATAAAATTCTTGAGTCATGTGCTTTATAAAAACCGCCTCACACAATCACATACATACCCTCCGCTACCCAAATCTTGGTTAAGAGCCCTTGATTCTCATGTTCAAAGTGGAGCTGAGGCATGTTATTTACAGACTAGAGGAGGCCAGGTTTAAAAGACACCTGAGGATAAAGCTCATCTCACACCAGTGCTCAGCCCTCTGTCTCTACTTTGTCATTTGAAATTGAAGCGTTGCCAAAGAGCATTTGCTCATGGTTTCCTTTTTAGTAGCACTGTTCCCTCTGTTCATATGAGACAGAGACAGATAAACAAACAAGCTGAGAGACATGAGGCAATATCTGTGGGGAGCAGCTGGTTGTTGGTTTCTGGTTGTGGTTTAAAGTGCTTTAGTGGTCAGCTGATGGGGCTGATCTAAGGTCAGAATAATCTGAATGCAGGAGGAACTATCAGGGGCGACACAGGACAGAATCACTGACCCTAGACGTCCTCCATCAAAGAAAAGCTAGATGGAGGGTAAGAACAGGATAGAGGGGAGAAGATTCAGAGCAAGAGCGGGAGAGAGAGGGCTCATCTATATTCAAACACTGGTAATGAGGGTTAATTCATTGGTTAAGGATTAACAAGGTGCAAGAGTATGATAGGCAAGCAGTTGGCTTCTCGAATATAGGTTTAAATCAACCCCATTATGCGTGATGTAATTTCAGCTCCAGAGCCCCGCCTAGTGGGATTGTAATTATGCCATGACTTCAGGGACACTTCTTAAAGTAAAACCACACACCTGTAGATGCAAATGAGAGGTGGTCCATTCATAAGTCAGTAAATTTCATTGTGTCCTTTATAAGTCACATAACATTTCACATCGTGCAATTACACCAGTGTGAAAGCTGTTACAACCTATGAAGTTTTCAGAAGGATTAGATGCACTCATCTTTACACTCTCTGTGTGCCACATACAAGGGGCAAACATATTACCAACATCACACTTGTAATTGCATTATAAAAGTCTCTGCTACCTCCACTACACATCAGCTTGACAGGGCACAGCAACGTGTAGAAGATCCAGGACGGCATGCAGGTTACATACTATGGTTTAGTATTGACTGCTATTTATAATCAGTGAGTTTCAAACTGTAGTTTTTTCAGCTCTTGGTTTTATTATATAAAGAGAATTACATAATGAGATTTTTAAATGCTAAAGTTAGGTTGATAATTGTAAATGAATGTTTTTATATATATATATATATATATATATATATATATATATATATATATATATATATATATATATATATATACAGATCATTTGTATTGATGTTAGTATATTTGACTACATTATGCCGTGATCTTCCTGTACGTGACAGATCATATGATGCTTGTCTTTTTATCTGTATTCTGCTTAATTTTACAGGTCAACAAAGAAGTTGAATTGCATATATTAAATCAAGACCGAGTTTAAAAACCATCCATACCTTTATAGTAAAACATAGGTTTAAAACCATACATATATAAAAAAATAAAAAAAATAAAAAAATAAAATACACTGGTATAGCAACATTACTGTCAACTCTTAAAGGGTGGGGCGCATGAACCACATGGCTGCAGTGTCCACAGTTTGATTCCAGCTGGGGGGGGATCTCTGTTGCATGTCATTCTATCGCCACACATTTTAGTGTCAACTGAAGAATAAGGCAAAAATGCCACAAAACAGTACATCAAGACTATCCAAGCAGATAAATGAAGAAAGAACTGTGGAGAGCAAAGTAAAGCTTTGATAATGAAAGCATCTGATTTAAGATGCAGTAGTCTTTGTCAAAAAAATGCTTTTTCACGAACTGACAGCGTTAAGAAATTAATCTGCACATTTAGTTAATAACTTGGTTTTATCTCTGTGTGTGAGAAATAAGATAAACCTGACCTCCAAGGCAAGCCCAGACTAACTAATGATGGTCTGAGCTAAGCTAATATTTCATCATCAGCTTGCCAGTGTTGTAATGATCTTGATGCTATTAGCAGACTAATGGCTAAATACTCCGGCACTGCTAAAGAGGAGTCAGCCACTGACACACTTAGCACCCATTGGCTCGTTTAGCATGGACATAAATGAGCATGTGAAATGGAGACATGAGGGAATGGGCACACCAGTGACCCCTACATATATACATGCACATATACAGACACATACACCACCACACACACAAGCACGGACATGGTGACCCCTACACGGTTGATGAGATGGGAGCTGATATGCGAGTCAGACGGAGCCACATTTGTAAAAAGCGATAGCCAATTACGGCAGCCCGGGCTGGGGGATAATAGCCTGCCTGTCAGGCTCTGTGTGCAGTATATAGGAGTGCATGTATGTGTGTGTGTCTCTGCCTGAGCACGTAGTACCCAAGAGTGAATATAGGATTCCTATTCTCATCTATTTGCCCTATTTCTCTATTCCTTAAATATTAATTTCATAGCAGTGCTGCAGCACAGGGCCCAGGTCGTTAGTGAGATTCATCTGGCCGTCATCCAAAATGGGCACGAAAAAGACAGAAAGAATAAGCCATGTCTACCAAAATGGGAGGCATATTTCTCTAAGATTTCAGCACCATGGAATAATGGGGAGGTTTTTATCCATAATATTCTCTATGCCTGTTTTATATTATAAATTATGCAAGATACTAGGTGATGCAGATCATAAAGATAGAAAATAAAAAAGATTGGTGAAAGAAACATATTCCAGAGCATCAGAAAGGATGACTACACTTGTGATTACAGAATGTATATTAGTGAATTAATGAATATTAGTGATTCCCTACACTGCATATGATACTTCAAAGCACTCCAACAATGCAAAATCATGTGCCAAGCAATTGAGCTCTGTCATAGGGACATTGAATGAAACACAACCGAGACAGAAGGAAAGAGGCTAAAGCGGAGACATTGGTTTGAAAGCTCCAACATCAGTGTTTGTCCTGGACTTTCCACAGATACATGATCTCCTCAAGGACTCGGCCCTGTCAGCGACAGTGGCCAGCCATCTGAAACAGAGAAATGATAGACTATGAGAGGAAAGGAAACTGTTCAAGGGAATTGTGTGGATTTAGTGGTCTAGTGCTGACACATGGCTTTAAGCATGGTAGAAAAGCACTATAACTCTTTAGTGCTTTTATCGCATGTAGACACTACATAAAAAATGGGTGCATGTCAAAGTATGGCTCACACAGCACAGTAACACATACACACACATAACGCATGAATGACGCTCACTCAGAAGCAGCGAAACAACAATTGTGTTACTTTGAGTGGCTAGTAATGTCAATCAATATGAAGAGGTGGGCAACAGTCTGGGAAAGATTTTTAAAAAAGCTTTAAGGAGAAGGATTAAATAGCATTTTCAGGTTCATACTTGTATTTTGTGTTTGTACTAGGACACCTTTACATGCTTTGTTGTTCAAAAAACACTTCCTCTTTCTCATACTGGCCATGGCTGCTGCTCCTGTATTCACCCTCTGTCTGAGAGGCTCTGTTGGGGCACCTGTCTCTTTAAAAGGTTCCATAACATGGTGCTCTTTGGAGGCTTTTATATAGACCTTAGTGGTCCCCTAACACTATATCTGAAGTGTCTTTCTCAAAATTCAGCCTTGGTGCAGAATTACAGCCACTAGAGCCAGTCCCACAATGAGCTTTCCTTAGTATGTACCATTTCTGAGTCTGTAGCTTTTTTTTGTTGGAGGGAGGGCTAAGGTGAAGGCTGGGGGGGTGTGGCCTTAACCAACTGCCACTTTGCTTGTTTGAAAGCCATGATGTCTCTCTCTCTCTTGGGCGGGCCAAATTCTTTGTGTGGGCAAAGGAGAGAAAGGGGAGGTAACCTTGCCCCTTATGACCTCATAAGGAGCAAGACTCCAAATCGGCTCATCTGAACTTTCATTTTCTCAAAGGCAGAGCAGGACACCCAGGGCTCGGTTTACACCTATCACCATTTCTAGCCACTGTGGGGCCATAGGCAGGCTGGGGCACCCACTCCCGAAAAAAACCACTCCAATTTTCTTTCAATAGTTACAGCTGGAGCTACTGCAACATATATAGCAAATATATAGCAGGACTTTGTTCCGTGTAAAATCACAAATAAAGGCTTATAAACCAGATTCTACTTAACCGGACATGTCCCAGCGGTTTTTACCAACCAAAAAAATACCAAATTACCAACATTGGCCGCCAAGATTACAGCTATCTGGCGTTATCATGTAGCTACTTAATAGATAGCAATAGTCTAACGTTCAATTGTAGTGGAAGGAAGCAACACGTTCTACCTTTAAAAATTGCAGATAAAGGCTTCTGAATCAAATAATACCCAATCTGACATGTTTCAGCAATAATGCAACCTGAAATTGGGGAGAATTAAACAACACTGGCAGCCAAGATGACATCTTTACTGCCGTTAGCATGTAGCTACATGTAACAATGTTAACACGCAGCATCTTAAAAAACAAATCACTCGAGTAGTTCCTGCCAGGAGCAGATGACCAATCCCATGTCCCAGAGAAGGCCGGCTAAGTGTTATTATGTGACACCTAGCCAAGAGTAGAGAAAACTGTTAAAACTGGAGCATTCAGTGTTGTAAATCTGAACGCTTCAGCTAACAGGGATTTCTCTAACATGTTTACCTCATTATTCATATTTTGGGCATATTTAACATGAAAATCAGACAAGATTGGAGATATGACAGAAAATACGGAAAAGCATAAAATGTCCACTTTAAAACTATTGTGTTACTTTGAGATGGTTCACACTTTCTACAATGTCTGTTATTTCCCTGCTGTGAGCAGCAAATTGATTTTGCTCGGAATTTGCAGTATTTCAGCCAGAAATTAATTTCCAAAGGTGGTACCATGAACAGACAGAGATTCATATACACAAGCACCCAACTATATTCCTGTATTTATAAATGTATTCTGTCCCTGTAGTTGCCATCTTATCATTTCCATAAAATCAAATCACAGAGAATGTAAAAATGAAAACCCTTTAGAATTGACACACACCACAGCAAAAATGTTATGGAACTGCTTTCTATATCATTATTTGATTGAATCTAAAGTAATTCTCTATAAAAAAAAATTAAACTGAAAATATATTTTTCAAGGGCTGGCAGGATACAAGTGCATGCATTTTAAATCTATTCTGAAGCTGTAAATGGGTTGTTCATTTCTATCGGTGTTGTGACACTGGAGGAAAATGTCACCGATGTGTTGGATTATAAAAGTTTTGACAATATTTTTAATCAGTGAGGCCTTTTCTTGTATATTTATTATTCATATGTACTTAAAGAAATCCAAGATTGGGGCTTTAATGCTGAAAAACAAACAATGAGGTTAGAGCGTATCCTACAGTATGCGATATTCCCCTCTCTCCTATTCATCTCCATAATAGAGATGCAAGCTCCGTAATGCTCACTGGGAGCCAAGCATGAGATTGAGGATTTCTCACACACCATGCATTATTCATAGTCCAGAGCAACAGAGTGTGTAAGATGAGAATTACACAGCATGAAGAGAACAGGGGAGAGGGGACTGAGGGGGTGCGGGGAGGAAGGAGAGAGGGGCAAAGGTGAGAGACCATGTGGAAGAGAAAGAGATAAAGGAGAAGAAAAGAGAGTCTATCCCTCTCAGGTTAACCCCAGGATTGTTTTTAGAGTTTGTGAACAGTGGGGTGGAGGAAATGAATATGGAACCGGGAGCCCCAGATAGCTCGACCAGATTGGCACACAATTTGCATTTGTTAAATGTGCGTCTTGTGAGTTGGTTTGGATTCCGAGCACAAACTGAGTAGTGAGCAGGAAATGTCAGGGTTCTGTTATGATTCGTGTCCGGCCTTCGGTCTTCATAATGAAAAACAATGGGAAGTGAGTCAGGGTTGGAATTGATTTGTTAACAATGGAAATGAACAAAGTAGGAGGCATGGACCAAAATAGGAGGCATGCTTTCTTAAATGAGAGCTCCGGACCAAGAAATTGCAAGATTGTGACTGATACAATTTGACAAATTACTTTTACAGCATGATATAGAGCATTTTTTATCAGAATAATTGGTAGATGGATAAAAAAAAAACGATTTCATGTCTATTACAGGGCAAAATATATTCCTGTGCTGACATACAGGAGGCTGGCCAATCTGTGCACTTGATTTAAATCTCAAGAAAGTTCTTAAAAAATAGCGGATACAATTGTACAATGTAAAAGTTGACTGGCTCAATGAACAAACATCGCTGGGATGAAGCCTGACATCCGGTGCATGTCCCTTACCTTGGTGCTGACACAGCACTGTGGAGATAGGTCTGGCAATTTGTGGCTAATGTAAAAGTAATGCATCAGCAACCATTTTAAGATTGTAATTATTAAATCAAAGCATGATATGTAATATAAAATAGTAGCAATAAAATTTTAGTTATTCTTCTGATGACCCCATTTGCGTGGTCTGAAAGCCTTTCTCAGCGGAAGACTAATGTTATTAGTTTGCCAAGTTAATGGAATATTACATTATATATTTTTTCCTTTCAACTTAAATCGAATGTTAGCACGTGTGTGTCTGTGTGTGTGCATGTACGCATCCCCTCAGACGCAGCATTAATGACAAGAATGTGATGGTAACTGGCTTTTTAACTTTCCAGTGATGAAAAGCCAGTATTAATTTAGGCTACAGATTTCATTTGTTCCGAACAGGAAAAACAATATAAATCACTTTTAGAGTGATTAGAGAGAGGGTTGGATTAATCCAGGCCTGATTAGGGCATTATGCTGGCTTGTTATGGACACACAGGGTGACTGACGGTAAT